>PVJA010001045.1:0-25136 GCA_004027025.1 Myocastor coypus
TGGTTGGCTGCCTCTGCCACCATTTTGCTGCTGTTCTGCCGCCTTGAACTGGATGCTCTCTGCCGTGCTCCACTCAGCCTTGGGCCAACCGAATATGGACTGAAACCTCCACAAACTGTGAGCTAAATAAACCTTTCCTTTCTTCATTTTGAGTGTTGGGTATTTGTCCCGGCAACGAGCAAAAAGTAACTAATACAGTGGCATATGCCTTTAATCCCACCACTAGGGAGACAGCAGCCAGGAGGACCACTATGAGTCTGAGCTATGTAGTAACACCCTGCACAAAAAAAAAAAAAAAAAGAAAAAATTAAACCTAGACCCATATCTTTTACATCTACTAAGCTGAAATCCAAATGGATCAAGTAATCTAAATATTAAAAGTGGAACAAACACTTAGCCTGTCGGAAGACAAAGAAAATAAACTCTTGAAATTATAGATTCAGCAAAGGTTTTTGAACAGGGCCTCAATAGAACAAGAAAAAAAAAAAAGTGAACAAGAGGGATTATGTAAAATTAAATACTTCTGCACAGCTGGGGATATAGCTCAGTGGAACAAGTATCTGTCTGACAAGTGCAAGGCCCTAAGTTCTATTCCCAGTACGATTAAAAAATAAATACTTCTGCACAGCAAAGACAACTAACGAAGAGACAAATTACATAATGGGATTTTTTTTTTTTTTTTTTTTTTTTTTACCAGCTATATTTAGGACAGTGGACTAGTATATAGAATATACAAAAAAATTGAAAAAAAAACCAGACTCCCCCAAATAAAAATATCAAAATACAGGCAACTAATATCAAGAGACACTTTGCAGAAGAAGAAGTATAAATGTCTCATATATACATAAGAAATGTTCAACATTTCTGGCCATTGGAGATGTGAAAATTAAAGCAACATTGAGATTTCTCAGTACTCTGGGAAGAATAGCAAACATCAGAGATCAAACAGTAGCAAATTCTGGTGGGACTGTGGTGTAAAGTGCACCCCTCTACACTATTGGTGAGATTATAACCTAGTACAAACATTGTCAAGATTAGTTTGGAGGTTCCTCAAGCATTTAAAATATAAATTTCATCCAACCCAGCTATTCTCCTTCTAGGTATCCTCCCTAAAGAGTTAAAAATGTCATATTACAGTGACACATGCAAACCAATATTTGCAGCACCATAACTCCTAACAGCCGCATATTTGAAGCAGCATGTCTGTCCATCAGCAAGCCAAGAGATAATAAAAATGTGGCATTTATATGCAAAGAAACACTACTCTGTTATAAAGAAGGAAGGACTTGAAACATTTGTAGGAAAAGGAATGCACCTTGAAAACATAGCACTGTGTGAAATAAATCAGACTGTTAAGCTTAAGCACCGTGTGGCTTCTCTGCTATGAGAAGTCCAAAGTGTTAACAAAGTCAAGAGTAAAATAAAGGGAAGAAAAGAAAGTATTCCTAGTCAAAAGAGGATTGCTCTACTATAAATAGATAAATTTGATTCATTTGTAGGAAAATGCATGGACGTTGAGAGTAGTGTTAAGTAAGATAAATCAGACACAAAAGTTTAAACATCACATGGTTTCTCTTATATAAGAAATCCAACACACAAATAACTGAAGAGAAAATTAAAAGAGGTAATTGGAAACAGAGGGTACATATGCAAAAGGGAAGGAGATGAAGAGTTGGAGGGAGGTGCAAGGGAAGTTAGGGGCAGAGAATGGGACAAAAAATAACTGTCATGTGCTTTGCATAGGTACCATCCCCCACCATGGATATAACCATTATGTGTGGTAAAAATACTACTAAAAATATCATCATAATATTAAATTAAATATACTAAATTATCTGGAAAAAAACCCAACACTGTAAAAGCAATTTCTTTATCAGGTGTGCTTTATTATTATTTTTTAAAGTTTATGGTCTTTCTTTTCCCTTAGTGCTATGTTTTGAAATACAACATTTTTAATTTCAGTGAAGCTTAATTAACATATTCTGCATGGGTCATGTTTTTGTTGTTGAATCTGAGAAGTTTTGGTACACGGAGGGACAATATAATTTTCTCTTTCACTTTCAATTTTCCAATAAGATGTATAATCCAGTTTGAATTAAATTTTTATGTAGTGTGAGTGATAAAGATCTCTAGTGTGCGTGATAAGGACTTTTATCAGTGATAAATCACTTTTTTTCTTTTTGCATGTAGGAATGGAATTATTTTGAAATTATTTGTTGAATGTACTTTTGTATTATTCTGAAAAATCAATTGACAATTAATGTATAAGTTTGTTTCTGGGCTTTCAATTCTGTTCCATTGATTTATGTTTCTATCTTGATAATGAGTATCATTCGGTCTTATTCCATGACTTTACAGTCATGAAATTGTGATAGCTAAGCCCTCAGATTTGCTATTCTTTCCACTATTTCTTTTTCGATTTTATCTCCTTTTTATTATAAAAGTACATAGAATTCACTCACCTTACTTGTCAGACCATTTTTAACTTTTTAATAAGTTTGATACCATTAAGATAGATTTTAGAATTTTTTTTTCACTTTTTATTATTTTATTATTTTCATCAGGCGATACAGCATAAAGTTTCATTCTGGCAGATTTGTACAAGCACATAACCTACTTTAATCATGTGCCCCTTTCCTATCCTCTTACAGTGTCGCGTTTTTGGGGGTAATTCTTAACGTATATTCTGTACTTTGATCATCTTCTTAGCCCCTCCTAATCTTTCTCATCACCTCTGCACTTTCTGCTTTCCCCTTTCTCTTTTCTAATGAATTCTCCCTTCTGCAGGTGAGCGTTTGAGAGTCTTCTTGTCTGACTTACGGTATTGGTGTGTGGGTGGCGCCATTTAATCACTCTCTCATCACTGAGACGCAACTTCTGACACTCACTCACAACTTAAATAGCGAGAGGTTGTTTGGCTCATGGTTTTTAGAGTCAGTGGCTCCAGGGCAGAAAGTGTTTGGAGGAGCACCCGCTGCTCTTCCTGTGTCAACCCAGAGGCAGAGTCTGAGGGGAAGGGCTGCAGACCATAATCAACTCTTCCAGGTCCCCTGCCAAGTGAACTCGCTCCATCCGGGCCCTATCTGCTAAGGACAAATTCAGCAGCTAGACTCATCAGTGGATGAACCCACTTGCTGCTTGGGGGTTGTGCTCTGCTCTCACTTCTGCCTCTTGTCAGGTACTTGCCTCCACACTGCAAGTGGAGAAGCGGAGCTCTTGGCAGGAAAGATGGGGAGCAAAGCTGGTTTAACATGAAGTGAAAGTTCATTTAGAGTGTGGCAAATATGGAGAAAGCAGAAAAAAGCTATCTAGTAGCAGAGCTGCATTTCAAGATAGGCAGAATCAACTTGAGATGCCCCAGTGAGTATGGACAATGGTAGGGATTCAGGGGTCTTACTGCACATGGCTTTACCCAGGGATACACGGTGACAGAAGTGAGAAGGATAGGCAGGACAAAAGCTAGGCTAGGTGGTCGGCAGTCTTCCTGATGGGTGAGATTCATGCGCCAGCACAGAGAAGCCTGTAATTGTTTACATCTTTTGCAAAGTTAGTAACACATGACACAAGGTTGCATAGTGACTAGTAGCAGACATTAACCAGTCAGGATGCTTATCTCAGGACTGAGGTAGCTTGTTTGCTTTAGGTACTGAGGCATAGTCCCATCTATATATCTTTGACTGGTTTTCCAGCTTCTGGGGCTCCCTACATATCCCACGCCCACACATACATACCTTTTTTGGGTCAGAGATTGTTGTTCCATTGAAGTTAGAGAAGTTGTATTTGGAGAAGTCTTTTTTTCTTTTATCTTTTCTGTATTTAGGATAGGGTCTGCAGGGTCTACATGGTCTCACTATGTAGATTCAATTTGTAGTGATTCTCCTGTCTTCGGCCTCCCAAGCTCTGGGATTACAAGTGTGCGCCACCATGCCCAGTCTCAATTGCCTTCTCAGTGCACCCCAAGGGTGGGGCTATCATGGCACACAGGGGATTGAACCCTGGCTGCTGCATTCTGTGGAAGGAGGTGCCTTAATCTGATGAGGTTTCAGGCTGGCCCTTTGAGTAGTCTTTAGAAACCTTTTCATACTTGATGTCAGATCGTAGGTACTTGAATTCAGCAATATAACCCTACATAGTCCAGTTGTCCATAATAGTAATAAGTCATCAGCACAGCTGGTAATTGTCAAAAGTTGTTGACTCAAGCCTGTGACAGCCCAGCATATTAATATGCCACTACTTTTCATACCTGGTGATTGTGCTTTTTTCACTGGATGATTAAGATTAAGATAAAGCAAGACCTGCATAACTACAAATTTAACTTTTGCTATCTGACAAAGTCAGTTAAATCTCCTCAGGATTTATTTGGAACCATGTATGGCACATTTTAGATATTCTGCCAGTGACAGCCATCTGGATGACTCATGTTCACTGCTTGACCAATTTGCTTTCTTTGAGAGATTATTTCTTTCCAGGTGACTCTCCTTAGGCACACTATACATTGTCAATCACTTTCCTCTGTGGCCCCATAATCTTCTTTATCAGAAAATTTGTGACACAGCTGAGTTAGATGATGTCACAGCAGAGGTTCTCCTGAGTCCTCATTGACCTTGAAGAGCTAGGCCCAGAATATTGGCTATCTTTTTAGTCCATAAATCTCTCTAGTATTTGATCTGCAAACTTTAGTCGTTAAACATCCAGGAGAGAAGCTTAATGACATTGTTACCCTGTAACAGAGACAGTTAAGCTTAATATTACTATCTATCTGAATATCAAACACTTCAGACATAAAATGGAACTGTTATTTTCCAACAACCATGAATATTCTAATATTTAAATTTCTATTGAATGTTAAAAAACAATTACATATTTTTACACTGAAATTTAGAAATCAAACCACATAAAATATTGTAGTAGGACTATCCTGTGACTTGGTGATATGCTCAAATTTTCATTTTGACATAACATAACCCTTTTAACTAATCTTTTTTTATGTAATATATAAGAATCATTTTTTACCTAACTAATTATTCTTAAATAGGATATATATCACAAGGCTTTTTTCCTCCCTCTCCTTTTTTTTTTTTTTTTTTTTAAGGGAAGCCTTATTACAATACACAATCTTTGTTTAACATCTTAGAAGACCAGTCAGTACATGTGGAGTCATGGATACACTTAAGACACTGTGAGATTAACAATAATGAGTTACCAGCTTTTTTGCAATGGGGCTTTTACACAATATGTTTGCTATGAGAGCACAGGTGTAGTGAAAGCCACCACTAACTCAAAGCCAACACAGGAAAGGAAATGACTCACATTAATATCATCGTCATCAGACACATGCAAGTCACCACTATCAGCCATCTGATCTACAAATGCAGTGGCATCGACAAAGAACCATTGAAAAATTTGAGAAGGAAGCTGCTAAGATGTGGAAAGGTTCCTTCAAGTATGCCTGGGTCTTGGACAAGCTGAAAGCTGAGCGTGAGTGTGGTATCACTACTGACATCTCCCTGTGGAAATTTGAGACCAGCAAGCATTATGTGACCATCACTGATGCCCCTAGGTATAGAGACTTCATCAAAAATGTGACTACAGGCACATCTCAGGCTCAGGCTGACTGCTGTCCTGATTGTTGCTGCTGATGTTGCTGAATTCGAAGATGGTATCTGCAAGAATGGGCAGACTAGCGAACATGATACTTGAAGCTTTGAATTGCATCCTTCTACCCACTCGCCCAACTGACAAACCTTTGTGGTTGCTCCCCCAGAATATCTGCAAAATTGGTGGTATTGGCCCTGTCCCTGTAGGCCAAGTGGAGACTGGCGTTCTCAAACCCAGCATGGTAGTCACTTTTGCTCCAGTGAACATCACAGCTGAAGTCAAGCCTGTTGAAATGCACCATGAAGTTTCGAGTGAAGCTCTTCCTGGGGTCAATGTGGGTTTCAACGTCAAGAATGCATCTGTCAAAGATGCCCAGAATGGCAATATTGCCAGCAACAGCAAAAATGACCCACCAATGGAAGCAGCTGTTTCACTCATCAGGTGATTATCCTGAACCATCCCAGCCAGATCAGTGCTGGCTATGCCCCTGTCCTGGTTTTATATACAGCTCACATTGTTTTCAAGTTTGCTGAGTTGAAAGAAAAGATTGATTTCCGGTCTGGTAAGAAGCTGGAAGATGGTCCCAAGTTTTTGGAAGTCTGGTGATGCTGCCATTGTTGACATGGTTCTAGGCAAGCCCATGGGTGTTGAGAGCTTCTCTGACTACCCATCTCTGGGTCGTTTCGCTGTTCACGATATGAGACAGACAGTTGCTGTGGGTGTCATCAAAGCTGTGGAGAAGAAGGCTGCTGGAGCTGGTAAGGTCACCAACTCTGCACAAAAAGCTCAGAAGGCTAAATGAACATTATCCCTAACATCTGCCACCCCAGTTTTAATCAGTGGCAGAAGACAGGTCTCGGAACTGTTTCTCCCAATGGGCCATTTAAGGTTAATAGTGAAAGACTGGTTAATGATAATAATACATCATAAAACTTTCAAAAGGAAAGGAGAATGTTTTGTGGATCATTTGTGTGTGTGTGTGTGTGGCAGTTTTTAAGTTATTAGTTTTTAAAACCAATACTTTTTAGTGGAAATAACATGACCAAAAATCTGTCACAGAAGTTTGAGAACCATTAAAACAAATTTTAACGAGAAAAAAATGAGTTACCATAAACATGTGCAAACCTTTGCTTCTTAATTTAGTTGAATATCCAAACTATTTTTAAGAGAAATCCAATTGTAATTTTTCTGAAAGACTTTTACCTTTAAACCAATGACCAATTTATTGAGAGTGTCTCCTAAGAGACTACTGAAATTATTGGGAGCTCCTCAATAATGAACAAAAAGGTTGGCCACACCTCTTACTCATCAATAGAACTCGTCTCTGAATAATTCTTCCATACTTTAATAAATTTTTGCTTAGTTAATATAAAATTTTCATTGAACTGTGTACAAGTTGATTTTCATATGATTTAGAACAGCTGGTAACTCAGGAAAAAGCATGCTTTTAAGCCGATATCCCTATATAGTTGATCAACAAATGATCAACAAACTAAAACAAAATAAATTTATAGTTGTTCATAGAACGACATACACATACACAAATATACCTTACACACACACACACACACACACACACACACACACAACCTTCTTTACAAAATTATGAGTGCAATCAACTACATATTTCTGGCCAGATTAATTTATAGTATATCTACTGCAAGTTTTTAAAAAATAATTACAAGTAGACTAGTCAGATTTTTTTATTTGTCAATAAGCAGAGATCACTTATCAGAAAAATTTGGAAGGAATAAAGCCTTTTATCTCAAACTAATATTCACATTTTCAATTTTTGTCTAATACTAGTAAAATTTAGCTCAGTTATCTTTACATATTTTGCCATCTATTTTGGCCTTAAATTACCATTTTGTCAGGCCTTTTAATAGGCCCCAGATTGGATCTGGCATCCTCTTTGTTAACTTCTCTAGATCTGGTTTCATGCTACAGCTTGACAGAGTGCTCTGGTACCCAAATAGGTCATTCAACATTCTCTGGAAAAACACAAGCATACCTTCTCCCCTAGGTTAGTAGTGGACTGGGTCCCTTCCATTGTCCAGTATGGAGATCTCTCCAAAAGACCCTTTTTATCCTGTTTGTTCTTATTTGTTGGAGTTGTCTTTCTACTGTTGTATTTCCATATTCTGTAGAATTTAAAGGTTAACAGTGTTTTATACATTAAAACATCATTTAATAGTTTCCCAGGCCTGTGCTCAAGTTAAATGAAACTGTTTGCATAAGGCAGAAGCATTTTGCTGAAAAGTGGGATGAAATGCAGAAGCTTGTTGAATATCACCTGAGGGAATAAGAGCTTTCTGTGGATTACGTGGCATGTGTAGCCTGAGACTACCAAAGAACCCCAATGGGCATATACTGAGTTGGGAAAATAATTAAAAACATTGGCAAAGATGGGTCAACTCTAGAGAGCTGAGCATTAGAGGGTCTTATTAACTTGATATTCAAAGCAGTTTTAGCATCTGGTTCTTTTTAGAGGTAGGGGCTTGAGAATGTCAAAGGGAAAGTTTAACTCTTGAGAGCTTAGCTCCTTAAGGGCTGGGCAGAGCCAATTAATGTTACTAAGTAGAGTCTGAAAATTGTTTAGTGTTGCAAGATTTTTAACCTGGTTCTGAACAGTTTAGGTCACAATTTGCTTCTGTTAAATAAGGTGTCCCAAATATGAAAATGGTGCCATAGTTTGCACCTTTTCAGGGGCTATCACCACCCTTGCATTTCAGAGAGCATCATCTAGTGGATAAACTTGTGATGTAAAATGCATGTGGGTTCATGTGCCAAGGGAATGCCATCTAGGTAATGGGTAGTGTATGCACACGGATAGATCTGTTGCATTTACCGAATAGCTGTAGCTGCAAACTCTTGGCACAGCCATAAACTTGTGGCAACTCTTGGCCACAAACTATTCACCATACCTGTGGTAGACAACACCACTGAAAACAGCACATAGGGGTCTGATTATTAATAGAGGGTAAACTAATAGCAAAACTTTTTTTTTTTTTTTTTTATCTTCAGGGTGGAGAGGGATAGAATGAAAACAGTCTTTTACTTTAATCACCATAAGGGAAAAAAGTGAAGAATAGCTACAGGACTGGGCAATCTCTGTTGCAATGGTCTCATATCTCGTAGTATGTCGTGACCCCATAGATTGACAGGTATATGGGGGATGAAATTAGGAGAAAAATATCTAGAAGATGTCCTTCTGTATCCCTCCAAATGAGCTACTTAGCACTTCTGCTAGGGTAAGAAGCCTCGCCCACCACTTGTACATCCAGAGGCCATGCCTCAGGCCAGTGATGCTGAGCAATAACTGTAACATCTGCAACCCTGTCCAATAGCCCTTTCAAATCTTTTCTGGGTGATTTTGTTTAATCTGTTGAACACCATAAATATGAAGAGGACCAAATGTGAAAAAGTTACCATAGCTTGTACCCCTTTGGAGGCTACCAATAGGCCTTTTATTATTTAAATGAGATGTCTAAATCAAGCTAATGTTTAAACTGCACTGCTTTTAGGTTGTACTCTATATTTGTTTGTGAAATATCAAAGCCCCCTTTTTTATACCAATTTTAATTTAGAGCCATAAAGCAGTCAACCTTATTAGGAATTGCAGGAGTTTTAAAGTAATTTTTAATAATATCCTCATTATTATAAATCTTCCAGAATTTTTTAAAGCAAATTATTTTTATTTTTAGGATGGAAATAATCTTTTTAATCTAATCGCCTTAAGGAGAAAATGTAAACACTTTTATTTTAGTGTCAATTGTAATGGAAGAGATAACCATTCTACTTCCTGCTTTTCTGCAAAGCTCTGTACTTGGAGGAAAGGCCCTTTGTACTTCCGCAGTGGGCAGTCCAACTGCCTTACTTGGAGGCCATCCACACTTGTGTTTGAAAAAGTCTTTTAAAATGCTTTCCTTTAATCAAGCAATCCCTATTTTTTCTTTATTAATTAATTAATTAATTTTTTTTTTTTTTTTTTTTTTTTTTTTTTTTTTGTCAAAGAAAGAATGACCAGTTAAGCAATGTAAGAATCTGCTGTGGTTTATACAATGGTTTTGGTGGATTGAATTATGACTTTAATTTTCCTGCATAATCAGCACCAATGACATAAGGCAAAAATTTGGACACCTTTTAAAAAGACAGCCTAGCAAGATTCCCACTGTATCCTGAAGCATAGGTCCATAGACTCAGTAGGGATACTTTGGGGCTCTATGTCACTAGTCAATAGGAATCTGAATGTCTGAACCTCGACTATCAGTTGTTGCTCCCCAAAGATCAAAGACACTTTTGGTGGGGTAGGGGAAAGCTCCCCCATTGTTTGATGGGGCCAAGGTGGGCCCCATTGGGAGTTCCCTGAATGGATTGGCTTTCACCTCAGTTTTAGAAAGACAGCCGCTTGCCCAGTGGTACCTTTGCCTACATCTAGTACATGGACTGTAAGGCTTTATTGAAGAGACAGATAGAGGCTGTGTTCTCTTTGATGCAGAACAGTTTCAGGCTAAGTGTCCCTCATCCCCACAGCAGAAACAAGTGACCTTCTTTCCCCCCTTTATTAGAACGTAGATGAACAACCTGAGAAGACCTGCTGCCAAGCAGCTCCCTGTATGTCTGAGGACCCAAGACCCACACAAATCCGGATCATCTCAGGAAGGATAGTCAGCTTTTTCTGGGCTCTTAAAACCTCCTTAGCCGGGCATGGTGGCTCACGCGTGTAATCCCAGCACTTGGGAGGCTGAGGCAGGAGGATTGGTGCAAGTTCGAGACCAGCCTGGGCTACAAAAGTGAGCTCAAGGTCAGCCTCAACTGCATAGCAAGACCCTGTCTCAAAAAAAGACAGAAAAAAAAGACAAAAAAAAAAAAAGAAAAGAAAAAGAAAACCTCCTTACACCTTCTATTCACATTTTCGAAGACCAGTTGTTGAATTTGCTAGCTTCTGTGTCACTGATAATCTTCTCAGTAGCTTGCAATGAGCTGCAGCAAAATCTTGGAGAGGTGCATTAGGGCCTAGCCTAATAGAAGCCAAGTTAAAGAATGTTTCACTCTTACAAAAGAGCTCCCTGGAGGCCTTAATGGCAGCTATCTTAGTTTGCTCATATATTTGCAATGCAAAAGTAAGTTGATTGTACATACTAAAAAAACACTCTTTGCAATTAGCAAATCTTTTGTTATTATGAAGTTCACATTTCTAGCTGCCTATTCCCTGTAATATTCAAGGAAATTTCTTTTATACAATAAATAACCGCCTGGGTTCTAACATTCCTTAGCTATTTATTTCCAAGCATTTGGGGCCATAGTCTGTCATCATAGCATTTCCATTAAACCCAAGGAAAAAGGAACAGTAGGGCCCATAGCAACATAATGTTGCAGTTATTTTAAGTTTTAAAAAGGTATGGATTCATGAAGACCTATAACTTGTCCTGGAGTATTAAGGCCTAGAACTTCAGAAACACTGCAAAGACGCTGAAACCCTCCATGGACTCTCCTGTCCATCTGGCTTTTTCAGTGCCATTTGCAAGGGAGAAGTTCTGATTTGTGACTCAGCCAAATTTCCTTGAGCTGCCATGACCAGGACTGTGGCTTGTGGCTCCTTAGAACCACTTGAGGGACTGGGGAGATAGCTCCGTGACACAAGGGCTTGCCTGGCAAGTACAAGGTCATGAGTTTGAACCATGGTCCAGAAAAACAAAACAAAACAAAACAAAACAAAAAACATAGACACTACCTTGAGTCTAACAAATTGTGATGTCAGCAATAGCCAGTGCCAAGGCCATAGCTTGCCATAGTCATGACCCTCCCGCATAGGACTGTAGTTGGTGGTATACACCAGCCTCTGTGGCTGGATGGGGCAAACAGATGCACAGGCAGCTGGGGAATCCCAGCTGGGTCTGTCTAAGACATGAGTGTGGGGGCCTCCCGGAGCCCAGTCTGTACCCCTACCCTGGGAAGCCCAGCGTCACTTGGAACTAATTGCTTACAATTTCAAAGAACCTTTTCCTTTCTTATCTAGTTGAGCAAAGGTAGAAGTTTGAAACTCTGTCTGCTAAACATTTATTCTACTCTCCTTGTCGCATTTGAAACAGTACTCCACGCTAAGTCCTTGTGGTGGTCTTAGAAAGTAGCACAAATACAAAAACCAAAATGTTAACGAACATTTTTATATATATCCATGAACATTTATGGTCTTTGAAACTCTGTTTCCCATTTTTAACTCAATTGAACATTTCCCTGTTAGGCTTTTCAAGCCTCTATTTCTCTTTGTGCTCCCGTATCTCTCTGGCCCTAGTGAGCCCCATCCCCAAGTTTTACACCTAGTGCACCAGCACCAGTACACACCTGTGTGGTCCACTGCTTTAAATAATCTACTTCCCTCCCTATGCGCATTCTTTGGAAGCGATTCCTCTGCCCACCCTTCTCTTGTACTGGTCATCCTGTCTGGGCACCACATGTAGGGATCCACTGGTCTTACTGTGAATGGTTCTACCCAGGGAGACATAGTCACAGGAATGAGAAAGATAGACAAGAAGACAAAAGCTGGGCTAGGTGGTCAGCAGTCTTGCCTGATAAGCAAGACTCATGAGCCAGCATGATGAGAGCGATGATTATACCTTTTGCAAAGTTATTAACACGTGATAGAACATTGCATAGTGACTAGTAGTGGACATTAACCAGCCCGGATGCTTACCTCAGGACTGTGGTAGCTTGTTTGCTCTAGGCACTGAGGCCTAGTCCTGCCTACAACACTTTTGACTGGTTTTCCAGCTTCTGTAGCTCCCTACAGACTATGACCATATTATAGGGGCGGAGGAGCTGCTTTGTTGAGTGGTGTGGGTTAAGCTGATCAGAGTAGTGTTAGATTTTGTTTCTGAGAGGGGGACAAGGCCAGCATTCAGTAAATGTGAGCAATGCTTTCATAAAGGATCAGTAGGGTTTATTTTTTCAAGCACATAATTCATGATATGCATGTGATGACCATAGTTATCAGCCACAGATAAGCATGTCATTATTTTACAGTGTTAGTCATCATTAGGGTCTACAAGGAAAATATTTAATAGAGGACACAAAATTTATAGAATTATTCACCCAAAAAGTCAGATACACAGTAGTATAGGAAACCTGTCCATGCACTAGAAACCCAAAAAACACAGCTGCAGGTATGGATCCCACGGCAACATCCTGCAGCAGTCCAGCTGAAGACCTAGAGTCTAGAACAATGTCTCTCACGCAAGTCTGTATGCAGGTTCTGCAAGGAGAAGGCTCTCAGGTCAGTGGTAGAAGCTAGAAAGTCTGCCCAATGGGATGAAGGATCTGTGTCAGCAGGCTGAGAGGTCTGCACTGGAGCGAGAAAGAGATGATTAAAGAAAGGACCAGATCTCCCAGAAAAGAGCGGCAGCCATTGCTCAGTGACAGCAAAGATCTAAGCTCCTCTGGTAATGAGCATGATAAGCTTCTCTAGGAGGATCAACAGCACACTCACTGCCTTCTCTCATTCTTCTTTATGCTATTGGCAAAACTCAGGTGGGCCAGCCACACCCAGCACCATGATGATTCAGTACAGCCGGGTGTTACAAGTTGCCCATTAATTAAGTAACTACATTAGTCATTCAAGTTTCTCCTGGGTTTTTATGTCCCTCTGCTCCTACCCACTTGTGAGTACAATAACCCTTGATCCAGCTATCTTTTAAAATGATAACAGGTACAATGTGATGTTCTAGGTCATATATTCACTAGTTAGTGATCAACTTGGAGTAGTGCATCCCTTCTTTATGATAAGTAAAACATAATTCTTTTCTTCTGAATTTTGAGATCTAAAATATCATTAACTATATTTCACATGCTGTATCAGGGAACACTAGGCCTGCTATCAAATAATACTACTGTTACTGGGATGGAGGCATTTCTGATGGGAAGAAAGAAGTCGAGACAGTCTACTTTTCCATTTCCATTTTTGGTGCAGATCTCTGTGAAGTGACTCTGAGAAGGATTTAAAATTAACTAAGTATCTGGGAATAGTGGTGCATGGTTGTAACCCCAGCACTTGGAAGGCTGAGGCAGGAGGATCCTTGTGAGTTCAAGACCAGTCTGCATTGCCAAGTAAGTTCAAGGCCAGCCTGAACTGCAAAGGGAGACCCAATCTCAAAAAAGACAAAACAAACAAACAAATACCAGTTGGCTTTCTATTTTTATTTGTGAGTCTGCCTAAGGCCTGGGTCTCTTGTCTGGAGATGGGCAGCAGACTCACAGTAAGTGAATCTCTGTGAGCCACTGATTCCAGCTGAGGCCTGTGGTAAGTAGCCTCTGAAGCCATGATGCCTCAAAGGACAAGACAAGGCCACAGATCTGAAAACTAGTATCCAGCCTCAATTTACTAGGTAAAGAGTGTAGGTGTAGGCATCTCACTCTTGCAGTGGAGCCCTGCTGGAGATAACATAGCTCTCTTAGATTCACCTAGTGTGTTACATGAAGAAGTCACTGAGCAGGCTTCCAAGGTCCTTGATTGGTCCTGCTCAGATTCCATCTCTTCAGTATTCTCCTCATTTGTTTGATAACTACATAAATAAAGGTTGCAAAGGGAAATCTTTGTTTAAGCCCCCAGTGAATCTCGAATTTTGCTAGAGGATTATGATCATCCTGAAGCCCTAAAAATCATATCGGTTGAATGGTTTACTTAAGCCTTCATCATAAACTCATTTGGGAGATTGTAGGCCTGAGTAGTCCACAATAATTCACTCAATATTTGCCTCTTGATACTTGTATTGCACATGAGAAGGTTACGATTCATCCTTGCAATTGAGCAGTTCATAGCTGTACATTTTACCTACCCCGATGTGTTTAAGATTTCCTCCAACTTTCTGCTCTAGGAGGTTTAGGATTTCTCTTTTAATATTTAGATCTTTAATCCATTTTGATTTTAGTTTAGTGCATGGTGATAGACCTGGGTCAAGTTTTAGTTTTTGACATGTAGAGAGCCAGTTTTTCCAGTACCAATTGTTAAAGGGCTATCCTTCCAGTAAACATGTTTGGCCACTTTGTCAAAAATAAGGTGGCCGAGTGTATTTGCTTTTACTTCTGCATCTTCTAATCTATTCCATTGATCCTAAGTTCTATTTTTTGCCAGTACCATGCTGATTTTATCACAGTAGCTCTATAGTATAATTTTAGATCAGGAATTGTAATGCCTCTTGCCTTACCTTTGTTTCTTTGCAATTCTGGGTCTTTTTTGGTTCCAAATCACTTCTCCAGGTCTGTGAGGTATGTTGATGATATTTTGATAGGAATTGCATTAAATCTGTATAACAATTTAGGGAGTATGGCCATCTTCACAATGTTGGTTCTTCCTATCCAGAATCAGGGAATGTCTTTCCATTTTCTGAAATCTTTTAGGATCTCTTTTTTTCAGAGTACTGTAGTTTTTAATGAAAAGCTCTTTTACTTCTTTAGTTAGGTTAATTTCTAAGTATTTCATTTTCTTTGGTGCTTTTGTAAAGGGTATTGTTTCTGTAAATTCTCTGTGAGTTTTTTTGTTATCTGTATAGAGGAATGTCATTGACTTTTGTGTATTGACTTTGTAACTTGCTATGCTACTGAATTTGTGTATTAATTATAGTTGCTTGATGGTGGGGTTTTTGGGGTCTTCCAAATAAATTATCATGTCATGTGCAAATAATGATAATTTGACTTCTTCTTTATCTAATTTTATTCCTTTTATTTCTATCTCTTGTCTAATGGCTGTAGCTAATTATTCCAGAACTGTACTGAGTAGGAGTGGTGAAAGAGGACATCCTTGTCTTGTACCAGATTTGAGAGCAAAAGGCTTCAGTTTTTCCCCATTGAGAATTATGTTAGCTGTTGGATTATCATAAATGGCTTTTATCAGGTTGAGATAGAGACCTCTATTCCTATTTGCTGCAGTACTTTGAACATGAATGAGTGTTGGACTTTGTCAAAAGCCTGTTCTCCATCAATTAAGATGATCATGTGATTTTTGGGTTTGGCTCTATTGATATAGTGTATCACGTTCATAGATTTGCATATATTGAATCATCCTTGCATTCCTGGGATGAATACTACCTGGTCATGGTGTATAATCTTCTTGATGATTTGTTGTATTCTAGTGGTGAGGATTTTATTGAGTATTTTTGCATCTATGTTCATGAGAGAAATTGGCCTGTAGTTCTCTTTTTTAGTTGTGTCTTTTTCTTTTTTTTTATCAGTATAATACTTGATACTAGGAATGATTTTGGGAAATTGCTTCCTTTTTAATTTCCTTGAAGAGTTTGAGAAGTATTGGGGTTATGTCTTCTTTAAATTTCTTGTAGAATTCAGTGATAAATCCATCAGGTCCCGGACTTTTCTTTGTCGGTAGGCTATTTATTACATTTTGTATTTCATTGGCTGTTTTTGGGTTGTTGAGAGTTCTTATATCATCTTGATTCATACTTTTGGTAATTTATACTTTTGGTAATTTATACTTTTCTAGGAATCTGTCTATTTCTTCTGTGTCTTCAATTCTGTGAGAGTAAAGGTTCTCAAAGTAGCTATTTATGATGTCTGAATCTCTCTTGGGTCTGTAGTAATTTGACCCTTCTCGTTCTTTATTCCTTGAATTTGAGTCTTTCTTTCCTCTTTTTGATGAGATTAGCTAGGGGCTTATCAATTTTATTTAATCTTTCAAGGACCAGCTTTTTGATTCATTAATTCTTTGTATTGTTTTCTTTGTTTCAATTGAATTGATTTCTGCTCTAATCTTTATAATTTCCTCCCATCTTCAGGCTTTGGATTTCGTTTGCTCTTCTGTTTCTAGTCGGTTTAGGTTTGCCTTAGACTATTTATTTGTTTCCGTTCTATCTTCTTAATATGTGAGTTTAGAGCTATAAATTTACCTCTAAGAACTGCTTTCATTGCATCTCATAAATCCCGATAAGTTGTGTTTGAATTTTCATTAAATTGTAGATATTGTTTAATTTCTTGTTTAATTTCGTCTGTAACCCACTGGTTGCTGAGAAGGGTGCTGTTTAATTTTCTTGTATATTTTTTTCAAACCATTTCATGCAATCTATTTCTTTCCTATATTATTCACTCAGGGAGTCCATCATTTTTCTATTCTCCTCTAATTTTTTATTAATATCTTCTTTAATAGTACTTTAGTTCAGATATTATTTCTGCTCTGTTCTCCTCTCTACCTTCCTGTAATTGTTCCCCTACTTTATATGCTATTAACTCAGACATGTCTTTTTTAACTTCAGTGGTTATTTCTGCCCTGGTTTCCTCTATATGTTTCTGCAGTTGTTTTTCCACTTCAGAATCTATTTTTGCTCATGCATTTCTTTTTTTTACTTGACATGTTAGCTCTGATCTGAGTTGCTCTGTATATTTCTGCACTTGTCTGTTTACCTCAGAAGCTATTGATTCAGAACATCTATGTCATTCTGTATAGCAGTGACCTTTGGTGCAGGACCGCGTGCCCACGGATTAGTGGTTAAGTCTGGACTTCTGGGTCAACTGAGCTGTTTTTAACCCTGAGGAAGGGGGTTTCACTCACCTGGGGGGCCTTGCTGGTGGATAGGCTAAGCTTGTGTCAGGCCGGAGGTCTGACTCAGGTGGTGGACCTGATGTTGGATAGGCTATGCTTGTATCTGTCTGAAGGTCTGAGTCACATGTTGGGCCTAGCTGCTGGTTCGGCTGCTCTTACAGTGGGCCAGAGGAGGTCTGACATGGCGGGGCGTGCAGGCTGGACACCTCTTGGGGAGGGCTGAAAACATCTGGTACGCGGGCTGGAATGCTCAGGCGTGTGGGCTGGACACCTTTGGCGGGTGGGCCAGAAGTCCTCAGACCCATATCTGTACATTTTAAAGTACTAAAACCTTATTGGGCTCTTCCTCATCACACCACAGGAAACCTGGAAGAGAGTACATGGCTGAGGCATCTTGGAGGACGGTGATGACAATGGTGGGTTAGTCAGTATTGGAGAGATTATTCTTTATGCCTGTAAGAGCATAGGTCACCAGGATAGTGCTCAGGCTAACACATGTATTGCTTTGTGGGCAGCAACTGCTATCAGGATAATATCTGCCAGACCTGAGGAGGGAGGGCATCCCAGAAATTTCCTAACAACCAGATCTGTGGGAGGCCACACAGGCAACAGCTGATGGGCTGCTGCACACGCAGGGCAGGGGTTGATTCTCTAGTTTCTTCTGGGTCAAGTGGGTGCAGCCCTCATCTCTGCTGCTATAAGGTTGGAGGCAGTGATCTGGGAGGGCATGAGCTCAATTTAACTTTTATTGTTTCATGAAATGGGAACTGTTTTTTGCCAGTCAATAAAGCAGTGGGCATTGTGCCATATAATGGATGTGGACAGACTATTGCTGTTTGTTATAGGCCCTTGAGTGCAGGGCAGTCTTATTAGTGGGGAGGTTGGAACTACAGAATTTTTACTAGCCTTGGGGTTAATCTGTATCCAGTCAACATCAATATTGTTACAAATAATAGGTTATGGCTACTTCAAAAAGTTCAAAGTCTCTGAAGTTAAAAATTTACTAAAAAAGGAAAGGAGGGAAGAGACCTGGGGATATGAATGAGGGATCTGAGTATCAGGAAGTCAGTGGAGACACATTTACAGGGTAAGCCAAGCTACCAAATGTGCCAAGAAACAACAGCAACACAACCCTAGCAGGTTATGCTTTTTTTCTTTTAAGTAAACATTATTAAAGAAACCAACTGCATCACAGAGGAGAAGCAAATGCTTAAGGCTAGAAAATTTCATTATTAGTTTATTGAAGATAAAACAATCAATTATTTCTCCTGTGAGTTATGAAAGAAAACCCAAAATACTTCTCCTTTTTCCAATTTCCAGTCATCTGTTCAACCTGAGCAGATGCCATGGTGAAGCTGACCCGAGGGAGTAGGATGTAAAAGGAGCACAGCTTCATGGTGTCACTGTGGTGTGAAGGTGACTGTGCCTTCTTGATCAAGGGCCAGCTCAGTGCGGAGATGTGTTGAGGAGAAGGTGAGGGCACCAGGCCACATGGAACGGAGGGAACCGAACATTCAAGGGATTACTTCCTGTAGAGTGATGTGCAATAGGAGTAGTCTGTAGTGTGTGTGTGTGTGTGTGCACGTGTGTACGTATGTGCATGTGTGTGTGTGTGTGTGTGTGTGTGTGTGTGTGTAGGAGAGAGAAGGAGAGGGAGAGAGAGGGATGGAGGGGGGCAGAGAGAGAGACAGAGAGATGAGAGACAGAGAGAGATAGAGAGATTGAGAATTCTTTATGCCTGCATTTAAGTTATGCTAGGACTAAGGATGTTTACTATAATGAATCCTATTTTTATACACTTTTACTGTTGAAAACACATCGCACTGTGTGACATGATTTGGTGTCCGGTCTGATGGACTGGTAGGTCCCGTTACATAAAGGGTCCCCTTACATTCCTTTTCTGCTCCAACCATCTCCCTTTCTCTACTGCCATTCCTACTTATCTTATTTTGGTGTTTTCTATCTATCATTTTTTTTCTATATTTTTAGGGCAGGGTCTACAGGGTCTATAGGGTCTCACTACATAGATGGGGGCCTCGTAGTGATCCTCCTATTTTCAGCCTTCCAAGTGCTGGGATTATAGGTGTACACAACCACGCCCAGTCTCAATCACTGTCTCAGCAAAATGGCACAAGCGTGCTGCATCTGCCTAAGTAGGCGCTTTAGTCCGCTGAGCTGTCAGGCTGGCTCCTTGTTTTATTTATTTATTTATTTATTTATTTATTTATTTATTTATTTATTTATTTATTTATTGAGACAGGATCTCGTTATGTAGTTCAGGCTGATATTGAGCTCACTAGCTTCAAACTCACAGCAATCCTTTTGCTTCAGCCTCCCAAGTGCTGGGTTTCCATTTGTGTGGCACCATTCCCAACCCTCTTTTTGTCTGTAGTATTTACCACATTCCGCTACAGAACATGATTCATTCATTCATTATGAAGACAGAGATCTTGCTCCGTTTTGTTGGTCAATATATCTCAAACATCAAACACCCAGAAAAGTGTCTAGCAGATGGCACTTAATGAATAATTAGTTGAAGGAATAAAGTTCAAATAGGAAAGGAAAAGAGGATTTCTAGCCAAATAGGGAAGCAAAGGCTTATAATACTTTAGCCCTGAAATTAGGTAGAGAAGATAGATGAAACTCTTCTAGCATTCTATAAATCTCTGGCCAAACTCAGTCTTTCTTATGCTGAGCAGGAGAGAAACATCTCAACAGTAGATCTTAGTACAATTATAAAGACATAGTTGTATGTAACTTCTTGATTTTGTGATTAAGCCTGAGTTGTCATTGTGGTTTGTATTTTAGGTGCATTAGAAATTGTGAGTCTGGAGTGACAATACAAGATGTAATCCATTCGTTGCTAAAATCCACATGTAATCTTAATTTTCAAAATAGTAATTTCCAAACCACCGCATTTACAATGAGATTCAGCCTGCTAGCTAGTTTATATTTTAAAACATATGGGCTTTGAATAATTTAAGGAAAGGTCAAAATAGTACAAAATGCAAAGTAGGTCTGAATAGTAAAAAGAATATTTCTGGCACACTCTAAAATATAAGTAAGTTTCAAACTGAGAGGTTTGCTTTATCTAAAAACTATTTTTTCTGGCATTTCCTTAAAGTCACACCATTATTAACAGGTTACCCTAAAGCATTAAATTTCTAGTTCAATGGATGCTTTTTTCCCCAAAGGGTTTGTTTCATTGATTGGTGCACCCAGTATTGAAACTTCCCTGAATATGTAAATAAAGATCTACTGATAGATTGTCTTCATTTTAAAGGTTAAAACACCTTCTTTTCTTTTTTAAAAATGTGTTTGGTACAGGGTCTTCAGGGTCTACAGGGTCTCACTATACAGATCTTACTTATAGTGATCCTCCTGTTTTTAACCTCCCAAGTGCTAGGATTGCAGGTATGTACCATCACACCCAGTCTCAATCACTGTCTCAGCATGCCCCCCACCCCCCCGGGGGTGGCAGGGCCAACACACAGTGCCTGGGATTGAACTCTAGCTGCTGTCCTAAAACATTTTCATTTGGAACTGGTAAGATATATGTAGTCACAGGCTCACATATAAGACAAGCATGCATATGCACACACACTATAGAAATGATTCTCTATTAATTTATTTTATGTATTTAGTACGTGGTGGGTGTACCACCACACTCAGTCTCAGCTGCCCTCTGAGTGTGTCCACGGGAACGGGGCCGGTCTGGTATTCAGGGAATCATACCCAAGTCCCTGAGCCTCCCTAAGAAGGTGTTTTAGTCCGTTGAGCTCTCTGGCTCTTATAGAAGTGATTCTATATATGGTGCAGGTCTGCAAGTTTCCCATTTGCTGTCTTCATAGCAGAGGCCCAGGGAAGCAAGTGGTAACTTGTTCTAGCCTAAATTTGCAGGCCTTAGGACCAGGTCAGTGGCTGGTATAGATTCTAGTCCGACTTTTCACAGGAAGGCAACAGAAGCCTGATATTGCATCTTACAGACCAAGAGCAAATGCTTTGTTTTGGAGCTGGGTGTTGGTCTCAAGACCTGATGCTTGCCAGGCAGGCACTGTGCAGAGTGAATTCTTCCTCATTCAGCTTATCTGTTTTGCTCAAGCCTTCACTGTTGCTCCCACCCACACTGGAGAAGGCCCTGCTTTCCTCAGCCTATGGAGTCAGGTGTCAGGCTCATCACCTTGCAGACACACTTGGCAGGCTTGGGGCAGCTGAGCAGACACATAAGACCAACCTGGACCCAGATACCCATATCATTTGGCCTACTTTCCTAGGCTGCCCTGGACCCCTGCACCTTGAGATCAGTACATAGGAAAATGGGCACTTTTGTACATCTTGATTATTAATTCTCATATATTCAACTCAGTTCTACCTTCTACATACTTAAGTAACTGACTTCTAACAAGTTTCTCCACTATTTTATGAAATTTTCCTCAAATGCTTAGAATAAAACTAGTTACTTTATATTATTTACAAGAATTCAAATTAGATTTTTTTCAATAAAAGTAAGTGGTTCATTACTGAATTCTTTTTTCCCAGAGCATTATTAGTCTATGAATAGAACATGGGCAAAGATGCAGGTGTTTTTGAATGTGTTTGGCCAAAGACAATTTAGGAAGTAACAATAAAGTATTTCCTTTATTGAAAACAGACCCCGAAAGTATTTTAGTTTTTGTAATGAGAATTGAACTTGGAACCTTGTTCTTGCCAGGCAGGCACTGCGCTGCTGAATGACATCTCTGTATAGGCTCCCAAAGGTGTATGTTCTGTTACTTTCCTTTTGCTTCCTCCTCATGAGAAAAACAGAAAGCATGTTGGATCCTTAAACTATTACGAAGTTACTTAAAGCATCTCCGTGAAAACATTACAATCATAAGGAGTGTTCTGGACATTAAAAGATCAGAATAGTATAGCAAAATAGAATGGAAAATTTGGCGTAATACAATATATGCCCTAAACAGATCACGTGAAGAGTCTTTTAACTTGTGGATATCAGCTATTTTCCTCAGCAATGAAAAAGTAATTAAAACAGGTGGTTGGTCAACGATGGAAACTAATTCTTTATAGTCTGAGATTGGGAAGTCCATTATCAAGGTGCAGGCAGACTTTGTTTCTGGTATGGATTTGCTCTGGTTAAAAGGATGAGAGTGTGCCTTCATACGGTAGAAAGGGCAGGTGAGCTTCCTGGAGGGCACTGCTCCCATTTATAAGGCATTCCCAGTCATGACCTAATCACCTTCCTACATCCCACCTCCTCAAACAGTGGGATTCAGATTTCAACTTAAGCAACTTGGCGGCCTGAACACGTTTGCCATATGGTGGGAGAAAGGCTGGGCAGGCCACTTGCATGTTCCTCACTGTAACAGTGGAGTTGAGACTTATTCGGTGCCAGAAGCTGTAATGAAGATATCGAGTCCAACGCAGGAGTGTTAAGTGAGTCATACACACGCGAAGATTCTAAGAGGCTGACTGGGCATCTGCTCTTGGTTAATCTGGACACAGCTGATTCCGTGGCACTTGAATGCTTGATAAACATTCAGTTTCCTGGGTGTGTGCACTCTGGTTCTATAAGGTTGGAAAAAGTCCAGAGATTGATATTTTTAGCAGCATCTGAGCTGCTGCCAAGGTAAGTAGGGAGGGAACTCCTCATGGAGAGATGCTGGCCTGTGTGCACCACACTGCTGCATCTGGGGCCTCAGCGCCCTGAAGCTTCAGAGTGCTGGTTCCTCCCATGGCCTTTTCCCCCATTCCATGTTTGCCATAGTGCTCAGCTGTGTAAGAAAAGGATCAGAGACTTCTGTCTTGGATTTGACAAAGCAACAAAATGTTAACCTGGCATTCTGGTCTGGGCTTTAAAGACCCACTGGGATAGTTTGATCCTTGAGTTCTCTTTCTTCGAGTTAAGCCAGGGCCCTTCAGGAGGGCTGCAGAGTCTGTCCTCAGCTTTGCTCCTCAGGATTCCCCATGTTGGGGCTTCTGGCATTTGTGTTAGCCTAAATTCTGCTAGACTTCACCTTGGGCACCTCAAGCACTCCAAGCCCTGCTGTAAACACAAGTTAGTAAGGCAGACTATCCCAGTGTGGTGGTACACACCTGTAATTCTGGCCCTCTGAGTGGCTGAGGCAGGAGGACTGCAAGTTCAAACTCAGCCTGAACAACTTAGTGAGCTCCTCTCACAAACAAACAAACAAACAAACAAGTAAACAAACTCAATCCAACCCAACCAGATCCACATCAAACATAACCACCCCCCCCCCAAAAAAAAAAAAAACAGACAAAAAACAAAGTGGAGGGAGGGGAGCCAGACAGTCTCTTCCCTCTCTTCTCTGAGCATCTGGCTTGGCCTGTGGAAGAGTCCTGCTGCCCCACCTGTCTCTCAGAGTTAGAGCTGTTCCTCTCTTGCTTGCTGCCTGCTGGCCTTGAGACACCCTGGGCCCTTGCCCATCTCTCTCACCTGCTGACCGCTGACTGCAAACGGGAATCACAGCTTCTTCTCCCTCACAATTTCCAAAATTATGATGGGAACTATATTGGTCCTTGGGCTTCTTGGCCACATCCTCAGCTGTGTGCAATGTCAGCATATCTGCACCCCTCTTACCATCTCCATTTCTTTCTCTCCTCGCTGTCTTCCTGAGCCAAAATCCTGTATGAATATAATACACTGACCCATTACTTGGGTAAACAATCTTGTGCACATAATTAGTCTAGCTTATTCTCCATCAATAGACTTTCTACCTCTAAAAAGTAATTTTTCTATGTTCGTCATTCTTCCAATCTTGTTCTTAAGTTCTATCAAACAGTTGTTTCTTGTATTATCTCACTCACCCATATTCTGTGGCTGGACAAGCTCAGTTTGCAAACCACAAATCCTTTTTCTTGTCCACAATCTCGTATTCCAACGAAATTTCCCTTATCTATTTTGCACTTTCAAATTTCACAATGCATCACCTTTACAACAATTTTAAACATGGAAATGCAGGAAGAAAAAGAAAGAAAGGAACAAAAGAATGAAGAAAGAGAAGAAGAGGAGCATTCTTTCCTATTCTGTTCTACATAGCAGAGGGGACAGATGGGATCAACTTTAGAAATTTGAAGTTTGTCTTTTGAAATGTCTTTGCATAGGACCGGTCCGATAGCTCAGCGGACTAGTGTGTCTGCTTCGGCAGATGCAGGGACAGCGTTTCCATCCCTGGTGTGCCATGCTGGCCCTAGCCCTGGAGGGCTCTCAGAGGGTGACTGAGACTAGGCTTGGTGGCATAAGCCTGTGATCCCAGAGCTTGGGAGGCTGAAAACAGGAGAACCCCTGTGAATTCAATCTGTGTAGTGAGACCCCGTGCATCTTGTACTAAATACATAAAAAGGGATATGTTTGTATATTCACAGAAGTGCAATTGAATGGATATTTACGGACTTGACATCCTAATGCATATTTTTTACTGAAATAGTCACCCTTCACTTTTAGATACATCTGACTTATCTGGCACGGTAAACTTTTAATAAAGACTTTTAATAACATCTATTGATGGAAAATAAGCTAGAGTAATTATGTAATTAAAAACAATAAACAATAATAGGGGGCTGGGGAGATAGCTCCGAGGCACAAGTGCCTGACTGGCAAGTGCAAGGTCGTGAGTTTGAACCCTGGTCCCACAAAACAAACAAACAAACAAACAAAACAAAACAAAACAAAAACAAAAAATCAGAACAAAAAAACCCCAACCAATAATAAAGAGTTATTATTGTTTTTATAATTTTTAGATGAAGAAAGTATATGCAGGATTGTAGTGGTTGATACAATGTGTCAACTTGGCTGAATGACTCAGCAGCCTGGTTCCCTGTTGATGGGGCCCTACTCTGGGGTACAATTGGTTCTTCCCTGGAGTATCACCCGGGCCTGCCTAGGATATGATTGGATTTCTCCCTAGAACGGGATCAAGGGCCCGTCCTGGGGTATGATTGGTTCCACCCTAGGGTGCAATGAGTCCACGTCAGAATG
>PVJA010001045.1:25236-77662 GCA_004027025.1 Myocastor coypus
TCTTCAGCCTCCAACTACAGAAACTTCAGTCCTCCATTACGGACCCGTCAGCCGACAGAGACTTACACGGAGTGCTGCAGTGAAGTCCAAGCCTCGGGATTGAATCCTTCAGTCCGGAGTGTGCAGACGCCCTGTGAGCGCTTCCTCATCTGACTCTGTGGCTATTGTAAGTCAATCTTACAATTTCTTATAGATTGTATATTTGGTGTTAATATCCATTCCTTATATTATATCTATTCTGTTCCTCTAGTAAAACCCTGACCGATACAAGGATATATAAAATCATGAAGTAAAAATGAATGCTACTGAGCTAAGAAAGCTTCCTCTATATTCCTTTGCACATGGGCCTTGTCCAGGAGCTGTGAAAGCTGCTGGTGTCTGGGTCTCGCCACCCAGGCTTCTGCTTTAACTCTCTGGCATGCGCTCAGGGCATAGGGAATTTTTGTGCTCTCCTGTGATTCCAAAGTACAATCAAGACTGAGAACCACGGCTCAGCACAAGGACCAAAACGACGATTAAAGGTCATCCGTGTTAAATGCAAGACATAATTAGCAATGGCCCTTGGAGAATAACTCCTTTTCTTCATTAAAGGCTTTTGATATTTATATGACTCCTTTTCTTATAAGATCTTCTTAGAAAATAAGTAGCTGGCCATGGCAAATGACCCTAGGATGCAGCCAGATTCTCTTTCCGAGGGGATTGCCTTGAGTTCATGATGAAGAGTGAGCTCACCCGAAGGTCTGAAACAGGGATGGGAGATGAGGGCTGCAGCAGACTGGGGAGCCCCCTGGGCAGAACATGCCGAAGGACACGCAAACCTATGACTAACAGGTTGAGCGAGAGGTTTCCTAATAAGAAAGGACATATGCAGCATGCAGTGCCAGAAGGGTACCAGGATATGGCTGAACCCTGCGGGCCACTCAGAAAATATTATTGCCAACCCTCCCCTGAAGTCTAACATTGTCTGTGGGTACAGTTTGCAGGCACAGCTTTCCCCTTCTTTTATTTTTATGGAAGCACAGCCAATTAAAAGGCACCGTTCCTGACCCTTGGTTTATGTCTCTTGGGAAACCAAGAGGGTCGTGGCTTAAAGACGGGGTCTTGGAAAGGGCAGTTTAAATCTGGCAAGAATCCAAGTGAGTTTTTGATGGGGCAGATTTTCCAATGCCTTTATTTGCCTGAGGAGAAGCTGACTGGAGGGTTTGAGACATAGAAGTCCCCTGTCTCATACTCAGGCACACTGCGAGCCTCTCACCAGCTGGCTCTCACCCCGGTAGAGTGAACTTCTCTTTTACCTTTACTACATGAACATTCTGGATGCTTTTTCTGTGTATTCTGTCCAGTTCTTTCTTCAGGACACCAAGAACCTGGGAAGAAGCCCCGTAGGACCCACTGCTGGGTAACAAAACCACACCGGTGTCTCTTCTGCTTCTCTGGAAGACGGATGGCTGTCTTTCTCCAAAGCATGTCAGCTGGGTTAGGAAGGGCACTGAGCCCGGTGGACATGGAGGAGAAGGCGGGAGGTGGCTGATCTGTTCAGACCGAAGTCAACTGTGCACAAGATAAGGAGAAGAAAAAGGCCAGAGCGCTGGGATAAGGCCTTAAGCTTGTTGGAAAAGCTGTTAGATTACTGTAGGATTCGAGGCATAAAGAGCACCACTCTCAGACTGTATGCCAGCATCCCGGAGAGGCCTTGATACAAGAGGACCATGCTAGGTCTAGTCTCATTACTTTCTTTCCCAAACTGGGAGGGGCCAGAGATGGCCAGCCGAGGCTGCCTTCAGATTGACTGAGACTCTCAGGCCTGACTCCCACCAGGCTTCAGCCAAGAGGGGTGAGAAACAAAAGCAGGCCCTGGGTCTTTTTTATGGCACAGTCCACTGAGGGCTCAGGCACTCACAGCTCTGATTTTCTCAGGTACAGGACAAATGCAATTAATTATACGTTGAGCCACAAAAGTTAAAAATGGTTCAGTGATACCTGTAGGGGGTCAGAAGTAATATTGTTTTGGAAATGATCAAGCACCTGGCTGTATATTTGCACCTATTTACAGGGAGAGGGTGAGAGATTCCTCAGAACCATTCACGTGGAAGAGCTGCTGATCTCTGACACCACGAAGGTGAGAGGCTCTCCTCCGTGGAGCTCTCAAAACTGGCAGAGGCGTCACGACTGTTAATCGTTGCCAGTGTTAAGAAGAATAACCCTTTCTTCCTTGACAGAGGCAGAATAAAGTACAACTATGAAGATTCAAACCTGGGATTTTACATGTGTGTGTGTTATGTGCATGGAGAATTTATTTCAAATGTTTTACAGATTGAGAGATGTTTGCCTCAATGTTTCTTGCTAACTTTTATTGAAATTTGTTCTACATGGTAAGAATGAAAAACAGTTTTGCTTTTTCTCTGCAGCACATTTCCATGGAGTCACGACAGACCTGTGTGTGCATGCCTGCCGTGATGAGAATGCCCCTCAGAGCATTATGGATGGTCCAGTAAACTACACTGCAGGATGTTCAAGTGTTCTGGCCTGAGCGAAACAGGTTCTCTGACAGAGTTTACTATTGATAACTCTTATAATTTAGTAATAGCTAGTGCTGAAAGGCTGGTCAATCTGTTGAGGCCTTGCCAGTGTAAAGGAATCTGCTTCCCTTATTTAATTCCCAGTTGTATGATACAGATGGAGTTTGGCATGGCTGCACGTATAATTACAAGACTTGACTCAGTCTCAGAGCTGAATGAAAAGAGGTCAAGCTTGCCTGCCATCTAGAGTCAAAGTAGTGGCTTCCCAGAGAGCTCAGATTCAATTATGTGAGGAGGCCTTTGCCAGTACTTGCTCTGTTACTGCACTTTGGAGACTCTTGCCTACAGTGTATGCCTGCTGGGAGTTATAGTTGATGAACCAAGTAGGAAAACACTGCTCCAGAGGGAGCAGAGATTGCTGCTGAGAGCAGTGCTTGGCTGCAGCCCCTGGCAGCTGGGCCTTTCAAGCTCCTGGACATGGGTAAGGCTATGTGGTGGAAGCTCAGATGAACAGGGCTGGCAGCCAGCTTCAGATCCAATGCGCTTTCATTTCAGACTGTGCGGAAGACTCTGGAAACTTATGTAAGTGTACTTTTAAGATGGTGATAGGAGTCCTTTGGGAAAAGAATCTCACTGGCATGTAAAACATTGGCAAATAGAAGAGGAGTTATTTTTAAATGGCTGATCATACCACACTGATACAGATTTGAGAATAAAAAGAGGATTATAGTTCTTAGCCTTAGTAAGGATTAATCTAATTCTTTCTTCAATACTAAAGATATAAATTTCCTCAAAGAAAAAGAATGGATGCTTTCATAAGTAAAATATAGCCATCAATTCTATGAAACTATAATTCTCATAAAGAAATGCTCTTGGGTGTACCAGATGATTTAGAAGCAACGTGTTCTCTGATCACATTATACTCATGATTAATATAAATGTTATTTTCTAAATTGTCACTAATGGCCACAAGACAGTGCTAATTTAATAGGCACTGGGTTCTGGTTGATGAACAATGTCGGAGTTTATGAGTAAGTTTCTTGTTAATCATCTAGAGTTACCAAAGAAACACTAGCTTGGAAGTATTCCAGATTATTAACCTTTGAAGAATAGGACCTCATCAACATTTTATTAAACCTATTTTCTTTAATGTGGACTTCTTATTTAGTAAGCATTAGTTGCTTACGCACTTGACTGCAGGCAAAAGTTGAGGAACATTTTGTGTCTGTTCTCTTTTTTGTATTAGGATGCATTCCTCATTGATATTTATGATATTACCATCTATAGAAAGAACAAGAATGTTGTAATTCAAATCTCTCCTGTCATAACTATCATCTACATGAAAAAGAGGACATTACCAATTTAGGAGTCCTTTACTTTCTTTTTTTTTTAAAATTGTTTTTTAAAGGAACCATTGTTGAAAAGATTCTAACTGCGGCAGTTTACGAGATCCTGAATCCTGAAATAGGAACACAGTGATCTTGGTAGTAGTAAAGCAGCGGGAGCCTTCATCAGTACAGGAGGAAGTTGAAGGCAGCATGTCTGAGTAGTGTTACAGAAGACTCCGGTAATGCTAAATTGCATTGCAAGATTTCAAACTTTGGGAACAGCCAGACTTGGCTTCAAATTGTGCTGCTGCTGCTGTTGTGTGTGTGCTGGCTGCAGAGCTTTGTAAGTGATTCAGCCTCAGCAAGCCTCAATGTCCTCATTCCCCAAATGAGAAAGATCAAAGTACAGGACATTGATTTAGTGTTACTTTTTAGGATTACGTGATACTATCTTTGTCAAGTAATGTTTTCGGTAAATGTGTTTTGGCTTTGTCAGGGTCAAAATGATGGGTCAGAGAATTTAGCATCTAGTTGAAATAGGACATTGATATTTTCCTTTCCAGTACAAAAGATTGAATTCAGGGTCTTTGAATTGAACTACACCCCAGCCCTTTAATTTTTTCTTTCTATCTTGAGAGAGGATGTCATTAAAGTCACTGAATTATCTACCGGGGCTCAAACTTTCACCCCTTCTACCTCAGCCTCATACAGTGCCAGAATTACAGGCATGTATCACTGTATCCAGTTCATGGTTTATGACAAGAATTTACACTCCTGGGTGGCTTAAAATATTTAAAATGAAGTTGCTCCGGTGGTACAATATATGGAGTTGAGGAGAAAATGAATTCTACTTATCTTAAGATGTCAGAGTGTCATTTATGGAATGACTCAAGACAGCAGCGTGCCCTAAAAGACATCCTTACATCTGCATTTTGAGTTTTCTCATCATTGGTATTGTTCACAATTTTATTCTGTCTTACGTTTTTGGCACTGACCCTCTCTTGAGTTCCAGCAATGTTTAGGTTTTTTCCCTGTAAATTAGGGGATTTAGCTGAGAGGAGTGGCGGGCATCCAGCCAGTATTCCTGGCAGAGAGCAGTGTGAGCTCAGCACAGAGCCACAATCTGGGGAGGGGCACAGCCAACAGAGAGAGCGTGGAGGTCCCCGTGTGCGCGAGTTGTGAGTAGAGGAATCACCGCGCATGCGCACTCATCCTTCGGCCCCAGAGCACTCTCATTAGCTCTCCATCTTCAGTTCTCTCACGATCAAGAATGGTTTCGTTTGCAATACCCAGGAAATTTGCAGTTCTGACAAATCACTTCATACACTTAGTTTTTATCTGTTGAGGTCCTACTGGGCATTGAACTCAGGCCCTTCCACTTGCCAGAGAAGCACTTATTCTACTGAGCTATCTTCCTGGCTCCTGGGTATGATTTTTCCATTAGGTACATTTAATTGTGATAAAAGTTTGGATTTACCAAAGTGAGCAAGAAGATGCATGATATGATCTAATAAAAAAGGTAATACATACATAAATAATGGTGGTGGGTCATATTTTTAACTTTAAAAATGGATTCCTCACTAGATGACATAGATTGAGTGATTACATACTATTTTGGGAAGTAAGATTTGCTTGGTGGTAAGAAGTACTTACAAAAATACTGAATATTATATGGTGAATTTGTACTTAGAAACTACTCATTACATTAATTCTCATGTTTAGCAAAAGGAAATATGAATTGACATATGAGAAACACACGTGGATGTTATTTGTTATAAAAGTTTGGAAAATTTTTATTTTCATATAGTCTCATTGTCTGGATTTTCATAACATAGCTGATATTCCCAGGGCACAGATAAATAGGTTAAAGCATAGAAATTTCAAACAACTTGTTCAAAACATAGATCCCGAACAGGAGAAATAGCACTTGGGCCAGAGCTTTTGATGCCAGATTGCATGTTCTGTCCTCAAAGCCTGTCACGTGGCTCCCACAGAGTACACACTTGTGTTAGTGTGAAGGAGGGGAGGAGATGTCCTGGCAGTCTGGGCCTTTGCGGTGGTTCTTTATACAATGAAAGAGGTCAGGAGCTTTGTAGAAACCGAAGAGGAGATATGAGGATGATGAGCAGGAAGAATGATGTAGTGAACTGTACAATCAGGAAAACCCTAGGAAAATACTTTAAATAGGATGGAGTTTGTAACAAAATGATGAGAAATAAGAGTAGATGGATACCTGAGGCTCCATCATGAGAAATGTGAAGTATGAGGAGTTGTGATTTCATTTAGTAGATGAAGGAAGCCACAGGAAAGTTTTGAGAAGAGAATTTGCAATCATAACAATTTTCTTTTTTTATGTATTTGGTGCACCATCTCACTATGCAGCTCAGATTCTTAGTAATCCTCCTGGTTTTACCCTGCCCAGCTCTGGGATTGCAGGTGTGCACTACCAGCCTGTTCTTGTTGGCCTGCTCAGGGTGCCCAGGGATGGAGCCAGCTCGGCGTGTGATGCCTGGGATCGAGCCATGATCCCTGTGCTTGCCTAAGCAGGCACTTAGTCCGCTGAGCTGCCTCACTGGTCCCATAATAATTTTTAAAATAGAAAATATGGCAGTGTTATATGAGCAATATTCCCTACAGAGGGCACTATTAGATGGTGATTGAAGTATACTAGAAAGATCATAGCCTGTGATAGCACCAGGAAAAAAAAACCTAAAAGCCTATTTAGCTTTGCCCTTGAGTCTCTCAGATAACTGGAAACAATATGTTCCAACAATCCTCTAGCCTTATTCGTCTCGGCTTTGATCCTCTCCCAGTCTTTATAATCTTAATAAGTCATTGTCCCATCTCAGCCATTCACACCGCTCTCAGCAATCAGTAAGATATGCTTCCGTCAGTGTTCAGGTGGCTACGGAGACACTGCCTTGGGATTTATGCCTACGCCGGAGCCCCTTTCTCTGGCACTCTGCTCTGGCCTGCTGCTGCCCGCAGTCCTGAAGTGAGCTGCATTGCTCAGCCATGCTCTTCCACCAGGATGTTTCTGCCTGCTCAGCAACTAGGGACCTCATCCCCTGAAACTATGATCTAAAGGATGGCTCTCTTTTCAAGGCTATGTGTGGGATATTGTGTTCCAAGATGAGAAACTGACGAACACACCTGCCCTGGCTGAGTTAGTGAGGTCCGTTTCCTTTCTGCTGTTGCAGCTCTACTCTTGGCTTCTTTCTCCATTAGCACTTGCTTCATGTTATATTCTTGTTTGGTAACTAACAGCTTGTCTCAACAGCTAAACTGCACGTCTCCTGAGAGTTAGAATGTGTCATGTTTGTTCACTGCGTGTAGTTATATCCAGAGCTTGTACAACACGTGGTCTATAGAGTATTCAAGAATTAAGTGCCCTGGCAGTTGACAGGAGGTGGGAAGAAAGGGAGTTCTTTATTTAGGGCACAATATACTCCTTGAAGAACTGCTTTCCTAGTGGTACTGGGGCAAACTCGTGCTCCCCACAGCACTCTTCTCCCCTCAATCCCTGATCTGTGGTGAGTGACAACAGCCAATTTGTAAGTAACGGGAGCACGTGCAATTTCAGCAGGACTGAGGTTGCCGAGGGTGTACGCAGGTGACTTCCCAGCCTGGCACTGAGTCTCCCTGGTCACGTTGGTGCGCAGTGGTCTCACACTTGCTTCTCAGAGGCTCTACAGGCTTCAGAGAGAGAGAAAAAAAGATATAAAGCTTCCCGTGAACACTGTGCCTAACACGCTTTATTATGCTTTTCAGAGAAATGCCATGACATTCTTAATGATAACTTTAGAGCGCTTATAGCTGTGATTGCGTTACCTTCACAGATCAAGGGTTGCCTTGGTCTGACCGTCTTATCTAACTTCCAGCTAACAAGATATATCTTATCTCAGTCAGCATATTTTCACATCATTTGCATGTAATTGCTCAAGTTTTGAAAAGTTTACGTGTCGTACTGCTAGTAGTGCTGCAACATACTCAGCCTGGTACCTACAAATATAAGTCAAGGGCTCACAAGATTTTATAGAAGAATAAAAGTGATGAAAATAGCCATACGTATGCTGCAAGTCAATACGATTTCATAAATCTGAGCAGCAAATGGGGCTTCAGGTAAATGGAGGCTACACATTTACACATGATGGCCTTTTACATATGAAGATTTTGAACAGGAGGTCCAGTGGCAGGTGTGAACCCTTGAAGACATGATTTAGACCACATGATCCATTCAACCACGTGGTGAGCTGCTGTTTTGCATTACACACTTAAACTGTAGCAAAGACCCATCAAATTTTGAATTACTTTAAGTCAAAGTATAATCATTTTTTTGTTAAACCACTCACATAGTCTTTTAAAATATGCATAAATTAAAGATTTTTAATTTAAGCAATTGGTAATTTGAAATTTGAGTACTTTTCATCAATGTGATAAAGTAATCAAAGATACAGAGGAATCATGGAAAATAAATTCCTTAATATAAAAAGGGTATAATTTGCACATTTGATTATTAAGATGCTTGAAAAACCACCTGTAAAAATCAATATTTTTCCCTGACAGGAAACTACCCCAAGATTCTAGTAGCAAGCAGGCTGATCAGTTTTAAGGTGCTACAACAGCAGTGGCCAACATGCTATAAACTGATGACTGGAGTGACTGGTAGGCATGCGCTGTGCTTTATGTCTGACATGGGGTACAGGCATGGTGCTCTTGGCAAATACCCTGCTTCCAGGAGCACGTTTTCTAATTTTTGTTCTTTAAAAAATATTGTTTTATTTTAGTATAATTGACAAATAAAATCACATACATTTAAATGACATACATTTAAGTCATATATATTTAAATTGCATATGCACCATTTAAGGCATCATATGTTATGATTTAATTACTGTAACCAAGCTAATTAACATGTCCATCATCTCACATGCTCATAGCAAATTTTAATTTCCCCCACTTGGAACATTCTGTAAGGGCACAAATGAAATAATACTGTCAAAATGAAAATCACATCAGCTTCTGACTCCTGTAGTCAGATATTTAAGGAAACACCATTGCAGACAACTTCTTGGTGTCTCTACAAAATATGTTTGACAATAAAGCAATTGGTAATGCTTATGTACTTTTTTGTAAACATGTTTCACATAACGGAGAGTGTGGTGGACACTTTTTCATCTTAATTTCATACCAGCAGCAGGATCACTTAATGATAAAATCCCTCTATTACCCTAATTTAAACTCCTTGCCCCTTCCGCCTTCCATTTGTCTAATAATAGACTTACACTACTTTCATGTTACCAGTTTTTAGAATTCACGTTTTAGCGTTGCTTCTCTTTCTGAATTGGTTTCACTTAACATGATCATCTTTAGTTCCATTCGTTTTCCTTCAAATGATGTAATTTCTTCTCCTCTTTCCATAGGGCTGGGTGGTCCTCCACTGTGGACCACCATTTCTTTATTTGTTCATCTGATGATGAATACCAAGGCTGGTTCCATGATTTGGCTATTGTGAATTGTGTTAGGAGTAGACCACCTGTAATTCTTTGGGCTAGATGTCAAGCAGCTCCACAGCTGGGTCCCAAGGGAGCTCTGCTTTTGTTGTCTGGAGGAAACACCACACAGATTGCACTGCTCTGATCCCAGCAACTGCACTGCTCAGCACTGTGTTCAGCAGGGTGGAAGGCAATGCTTTCCCTTCATCCTCACGAACACACACTGGTTTTCTATTCTGAATGATAGATGCTCTAGCTGGGGTGAGATGGAATCTCAAAGCAATTTTGGATAAATAACTTTCATTTTTTTTTCATATACTTGTTTCTTTTGTATAAAGGCCAAAGGTGTCAAACTTTTTTTTTTTTTTTTTTTTTGTATTTTAGTATAGGGTCTACAGGGTGTTCAGGGTCTCGCTATTAGATCAGACTCATAGTGGTCCGCCTGTGTTCAGCCTCCCAAGAGCTGGGATTGCTGGTGTGTGCCACCACACCCAGTCTCAACTGCTGTCTCAGCGTGCCTCGGGACCACAGGGCTGGCATGGCAGGCTGGGGATTGAACCTCAGCCACTGTGTTCTCCTAAGCAGGTGCTTTAGTTTGCTAAGCTGTTTGGCCTGCCTGTGCTAAAATTTTTTTTTTTTTTTAAAAATACTGACACCTTTTATTTCTTCTGAGAAATGTCTGTTCATTTCATTTGCTCATTTATTGTTTGAGCTATGAGCCTTTTGTTTTTCTGTTTGAGACAGTCTCATTGTGCAATTCAGGCTGGCCTTCAGCTCACCATGTATCCCAAGTTGGTCTCAAACTTGTGATGATCCTTCTGCCACTGCCCCCTCAGGGCTGGGATTGCATGTATGGGCCACCATGCCCAGCTGCTATTTGACTTCTTGGTTTTAAGTGTTTTGAGTTATTCATGCATTCTATATATTAAGCCTCTGTCAGAAGGGTAGCTGGCTGACAAAGATCCTCTAGTTCTATAGGCTTTGCTTGTTTGTTTTCTCTGATAGTTGTTCTCATTGTGGTGCAGAAGCTTTTAAATTTGATGTAATTCTACTTGTTGACTCTTGCTGTTGAAGTCCTACTGAGGAAGTCTTTGCCTCTTATTGCTTCGAGTGTTTCCTTTTTTTTCTTTAGGCAGTTTAAAAGTTTCAAGTCTTAGAGCTATCATCCCTTTGAATGGATTTAAACATTTAAAAAATATTCATTAGATACAGGATCTCACTCTGCAGCTCAGATCTGTAGTGATCCTCCTGTTCCAGCTTCCCTGGTGTTGAGATGATAGGCATGCACCATCACACCTGGTTTCAGTGGCCAGAATGGCATGCCCAGGGTTCCAGGTCTAGCAAGGCATGTGGTACTGGGGATGGAACCCAGGTCCTTGCACTTCCCAAGTAGGTGCTTACACTGCTGAGCTATCTCCCCATCCTTGAATTAACTTTTGTACAGTATGAGCGATAGGGGTCTAGCTTCGATCTCGTACAAGTTGTTATCCAGTTTTCCCATTAACATTTGCTAAGGAAACTTTTTTTTAAAGTATGTTTTTAACTCTTTTGTCAAGAGTCAGATGGTTATAGTTGTGTGGGTTTGATTCTATTCCATTCTGTTCTGTTCTACATATGTGTTTACATATGTGTCTATTTTTTGTGTCAAAACTGCTGTTTTTGTTACTGTGTCTTGGTGTTGTAATTCAAAAACAGGTGTCGTGACGCTTCCAGCTTTGCTTTGTTTTTCTTTTTAGGATTACTTTGGCTCTTTTGCCTTACACATTTACTAATTGTTTTTTCTGGTTCTGTGGAGAATGCTGTTGGTATTTTGGTGGGGGGTGCCCTGAATATGTAGCTGTGTTTTGGTAATATGGTCATTTAAATTATTAACTTTTCAGATCCATGAGCAAGGGAAGTCGGTCCATCTTCTAGTGTATTTTTCTATTTCATTTCTTATTATTCTGTAATTTTCATTGTAGACATCTTTCACTTTTTTGGTTAAATATATCTCTGGATTTTTTGTGTATGTATTTCATGCTATTGTGAATTGAGTAATTTCCCTGATTTCTTTAGTACCTAGATTGTTGTTGGCTTATAGAAAAGCTAGTGATTTTTTTAAAAATCTTGATTTTATAGCCCATATTCTATTTTTTAATTGTAAAAAAACCCTATGATTCAGGCATTATTTTGTGAACTAGGATGAAAGTTGGAAAAGAATCAACTGAACCTAGTATTTTTACCAGAGGATGAGGGGCTTCATATATAAAACAGATATTACTCCAAAAAACCAGTGTTTATTCAGAGAAAGGTTAATATTTGGCAGTATCACTTGGGATCTTGATCTACTGTTGGGGAGACTTGTAAAAATTATAAATACAATAAATTAACAGACATCAAGTGTTTTCCTTATAGTTTGAGAAGTGTTACAGGAAGTTGCACTTAGCTGTGCTTCAAAACACATTGTCCCTTGACAAGAAAGTTATTCATCTAAATCCACACTGAGGTGAACACATTGCCCCATGTGATTGATACAGCTGGTGTAGCTGATTCTATGGTGCCAGGTGTCCTAAGATATGTCACAGCTTGATCCATCCACTGCCTCTTACCTCCGACGAGCACTGATGGTGTTTACTGCTGAGGATAGAATAGAGTGAGAGAGGGGACAGTGGCACCCAAGTGACTCGGCCTCTGAGAACTTGACTCTTACCCAGACTTCACCATTTTCTTCACTACTCAGAGGAAGAGATCAATAAGGACTATCAGGAATATTGATATACCTTGCCCTAGTGCTGCCACAGATCATCAAAGAGCACTTTCCAGAGCCAAATCCATCAGAGAGAAGATTGGAGCATGTTTGCTACATTTCCCCAAATTCATGTAATTAATGCTCCCAGCTCTTGAGTGGGAGAGACTTCCACTTGGCGTCTCTCCAATGTGTAAATTACTTTTAGTAAAAGATCCCTTCTGTGGCCACAGGCAGGCTGTGGGGAACTGCCTCAGCATCATCAAACAGCTGTTGTCTCTCTAAAGGGACCTTAACCTACAGCACAATGTTCTGCTGTTAGTGGCCCCACAGACCGGGCAGCTACCCAGCTGGATTTTACCCTACTCAGTGGTGAAAAGATTACTTCACATTTAACATTGATCCAGTTTAAAAAAATCCATATAAATTTTCTGAAAATTTTTACTAAATTTAGTGATGTTCACATGCACCCAGACATACTAACCCTAAGGACCTGTAAAAAAGGTGAGGGGCACTGGTCCTAACTGTCATTCGTGAACGTGATTTCCAAAGCAGCAGAGCTGCGGACGTGCATGTGTGCATGTGTGTGTGCATGGGGGTGTGTGTGTGATTGAAGACTGAGCCCAGGGGTGCTCTACCACTGATCTACATTCCCAAGTTTTCTCTCTATTTTTCTTTGAAACAGGGTCAGACTGCCCTTAAACTTTCTCTCTAGCTAGATTTATAGGCGTGCTCCAAGGTGCCTGCTCAAACTATGTGTCTCTATAGTTTAGATTATACTGAAATTTCTCTGCTTTGTATTTTTTTACAATGTAAATGATACTGAGTACTCAAAATATTTTTATGTATAGGGATCCATAGTCAAAAGTTCTGAAGATAAAGTTTCGGTAAACTCTTAAAATTCACTTTTGTGTATCCCTGTATGTCACCCTTGATTGTTTTTACTTATCTCTCTTTGTTCTGGGATTTCTTTTTTTTCTGAACCAGGGATCAAACTCAGGACCTTGCACCTGCTAGGCAGGCACTTATGCCCCTGATCTATCTCCTCGGCCCTTTGGTCTGGGATTTATAAAGCTTTGTTTTATTAACTGATAGGTAATAATAGCATGCAAAATGATGACTTGATAATTGCACATTTGATAGTTGTCTCATGGTATGGAAAGATCAGAGTCATTAAGACATTATCACCTTAAATATTCATCATTATCTTATAGCAAACATATTCGAAATCTTTAAGTTATTTTGAAATATATAGTACATTGTTATTGTAGTCTCCTTGGTGTACAATAAAACACTAGAATTTATGTTCCCTATCTAATTGTATCTTTGTATTTGTTAACCAGTTTGTGATACTTTGAGTTTTGGAAAACAGTCCAGAAATTCCTTAAGAATACTAAAAACTTAATTACAGTGGTACTACAGTTCATGAATTAATTCTTTCCACGATTTTGGATGTAAACCGAGTCGTACAAGAAACAGATTAAACTCAGTGGTTATCCTTTTGGGGAGGGGGTTGGGTGACCTGGCTTTCCTCCAGTTTGGCTTGTGAGCAGACTCGGGAGTGCACTGAGGCCCTGGACTGAGATTCTGCTGCACTCATGGTGCGTGTGTGCAGCTAGTGTCAGTGACATCAGTGCTGGTGACAGCTGTGCTCCTGCATCAGCAAAGCCGAGATACAGGGTCGGCCTTGCTCACCTTGATGAACGGAGTGAAGGAGCCATGGTGTACATATGCAGTGGAATGCATACCACACAGACATTACAAAAAACGGGGAATTCTGTCATTTGTGACGCCAAGGGCGAAACTGGAAGACCTCAGGCTTGGCGACATAAGCCAGGAGCAGAGAGACAGTTCCTGTTTGATGTCACTGAAATGTGTGGTCAAAAACATAAATCTCTCAGAACCAGAGTTGAGTGGAAGCTACCGCATAAGGAAGATCAGTGAATGGGGCAACGACAGACGCGAGTTGTTTCTTGTTTAAAACTGATGTCCAAGTCACATTATCTTTCTATTTTTTAAAAAGAGAATACAAAATAATGTAAGAATTAAAAAAATTGGACACGATAGAGAATTTCACTAAAAAAATACAAATTCAAAGGTATTTGTTGTATTTCATAGTGTAGTGTTGCCTCCAAATTAGTTGTTTAGGCTACCAGATATAAGCTTGCAAAGTTGGAAAAAAGATAGAAGAAAATAAGATGAGGGCTGGTGATATAGCTCAGTGGACTAAGCTCCTGTTTAGGCAAGTGCAGGGACCAGGGTTCGATCTCTGGCATGACATGCTCTGCTGGCCCCATTTCCGGGTGGGCTTAGCCAGAGACTGAGACTGGGTGTGGTGGTGCACACCTGTCATCCCAGTGCTGGAGAGGCTGAAAACAGGGGGATCACTGTGAGTCCAAGCTGCACAGTGAAACCCTGGGCCAAATACATTTAAAAAAAGAAAGAAAAAAGAAAAAGATAAAGAACGAAATTAAGAAGAGAAAAAATATTTACACTTGAACTGCTCCATTCCATAGATCAGCAGAAGTGCACAGTACAATTACCTGAGCCATCCTGTATACATACATAGATATATCTAGTTCCTCCTCTCTCTCTCCTGTCCTTCTTCTCATTGAAGTAATTCTTTTCCTTTGAACAAATTCATTCCCTTTCCACAGTATTTATTGTACCTTTCAGCTTTTATTTATTCTTTTAGCTTCTTACGCTATGGAGACAATACGATGTTTGCACATGTGGATTCGATTTATTTTACTTATGAGTATTGTCTCTTTAGCTTCCCGGGGACAACCCGCTGGGGTCCTTCTCCTGTCTTTCTCTAGGACAGGAGATTTCTTTCCCACAATAAGTATATTCTGCTCACACACAGAAAAAAAGTATGGTCTCTAGTTGCATCCACTTACTGATAAAAGCCTCAAATTTGTCCTCTTTTTTGAGGACTCTTCACATAGCTTTCCTAGTGGTCGTACCAGTCTGCACTCACACCAACAGTGGAAACGGGTTCCTTTTTTCCCAAATGGCTCTTCTGCTTTTTGTTATTGATTGATTTTTTAATGATGACCACTGTTGCTGGAGTGAGATGGAATCTCAGTGTTACTTTAATTTGCATTTATTGAATAATCAATGATGTTGAACATTTTTTCATACATTTATTTTCCATTTGTATTTCTTCATCTGAGAAGTGTGTATGCATCTCAGATGCCCTTTCTTGGTTGGATTTTTGAATTTTGTCAGCCTGATTTTTAAAAATTCTTTATATGCTTTAGATAGAAGTCTTTCGTTAGGAGACAGGAAGCTACAGCTTTTTTTTTTTTTCCCAGCTTGTGGGTCTTTCCTTTTACTTTGTTGGTGATTTCTTTTGTCTTTTTTTTTTTTTTTTTTTTTTTTTTTTTTTTTTTTTTTTTTTTTTTTTTTTTTTTTTTTTTTTTTTTTTTTTTTTTTTTTTTTTTTTTTTTTTTGTCTTTTTGAGACAGGGTCTCGCTATGCTGTTGAGGCTGGTCCTGAGCTCACTTTTGTAGCCCAGGCTGGTCTCGAACTCGCACCAATCCTCCTGCCTCAGCCTCCCGAGTGCTGGGATTACAAGTGTGCGCCACCATACCCGGCTGTTGGTGATTTCTTTTGGCATGCAGAAACTTTTCAAAACTATGAGATTCCAGTTGGTGATTCTTTGAAGTATTTCCCATGTAGTTTGGTTTTTGTTCATAAATTCTCTACCTACTCCTATGTCTCCAAGATTTCTATCTATTCTCTCCTCCAGAAGATTGTATATTTCTGTTTTAATGCTTAAATTTGTGATTCATTTTGACTTTAGTTTACTGCATGGGTTTAACTTTAGCCGTCAGGTTATGGAAAGCCATTTTTTCCAGCACTTATTGAAGAGATTTCCTTTTTTTCCAGTAGATGTGTTTGACTCAAAGATAACTTGGCTGAGTATGTCTGTAATTGTGTGCGTATGTTTTTATCTTCCATTGATCCTCAGGTCTTTCTTTTTGTCAACACCATGCTGATTTTATCACAGTAGCTTTGTAGTATAATTTCAAGTCAGGGGTTGTGAAAAATCACATTAACTGTCTAGCACTTCCAAGTTTGTGTTTTACTTGAATAGAAATGTATTTAGAGAAAACAAACGCTGATGCTTGAGATTCTATGTTGATCAGTGAGGATGTTCTGCTGTGTCCAGCCCGAGCCCTGCAGTTTCTGCAGCCAACTGCAGCCATGCATTCTTCATTCATGGGTGAAGCAGGGAGTTTGCTGGACTGACACCTGGAGCATGGTGCGATGGATGGCCCGGAGTCATGGCCTACTCCACTCTCCAAATGCTCTTAGCCCGCATGCACTAATTGAGTTCTCAGACTAGCAGAGCTGCTAGGAAAGCCACACTTCCATGGTGGCAGTGGCGGCCACATGTGCTTGAGCAGCTTTGCCTGGATTCTGCCACCAGCTTCTTATTCTCAGATAATCCTGAGCTCTTTCCCAGGAGACCTGGTGCTAGTCTGCTCAGGCTCAACATTCCTGTGCCCTGTGCAATGATTTCACAAATTAGAAGCTAGGTCAGAAGGGCTTCGTTGTTGCTGTCCATGTGCAGTTCACATTTTAGAGATGAAATTGGGTGAAACAGATCTTTTTTATTTTTAGTGTAGGTTTCAAAGTTTATTTTTGAAGGAGCCATACAAGAGCACTGTCACAAATGAACCCACTGCACCAGAGTTTGAATGCTGTGTCCTTTCTGGCCCAGCTCTTGAAACTTTGGAAGGGGGATGATGGGGGATGAAGAAAGACAGTCAGGATGCAGAAAGCTGAGGTCAGATGGAGCCTCTCCTGCTGGTGGGGTAGAAGGAGCCACGCAGTGACTGAAGCCTGTTTACTTACATACTCAAGAAGTTACTGTCAGTTGCCATCCCTCTACCTACCAACCCGTTTGCTCGGCGCACCTCGCATGCCTCTGGTTCTTCGAGCTGGAACTGCTTGATCATGTTGCTTGCCTGGAGCACGCCATGCTCTCAGCGCTGACCTTACTTTAGTCCTGCAAATCTGATCCATCTCCAGCTTCAGTTGCTCCCCAATTATGAACAGTCTTTTATAGAGTGAAATCCAGAACCTTGACCCCTGCAGCCTCTCTTCCCAGATCTACTTCCCAGAGCAGATTCCAGGCTCTTCTAGAGGGCCAGTCTTGATGCGTAAGCCCATGGGTCAGCTTCGTAATCACCAAATAGGGGCACAGCATATGATAATCTCTGGGTATTGTGCGCATCTACCCAAATGAACAGTATCTCAGAAACCTTTTCATATTGTTATGATTTGGAGTTATGAAAAGGGATACAATATAATATAGGACATTTAAGTATAAGATTGTTTTATAACAGTCACCCAAAGAGTCATATACAAAGAGTGCAGGAAATCTGTCCACACACCAACAACCAAGGAATCCAGCAGAGGGTCTGGATCTCACAGGGATGTCTTGCACGCATGGGTCCAGCTGAAGACCTAGAGCCCATAACAGTGCCTCCCACAAGTCCAGCTGGAGGCCAAGAGCCCATGACAATGTCGCGTTCTGGCCTGCCTATGGGTCTGTGCTGGGAACTAGAAAGTGTATGCCAGCAGGACGAAGGATCTGGGCTAGCAGGCTTAAGGATCTGAACTGGAGCCAGGAAGCAGTGCTCAAAGTAAGAATCAGACCTCCCCCAAAAGCCTTCCTCAGCAACAATGAGGTCTCAAGCTCCTATAACAAGGAGAAAAACTGAGTTTCCACCAGGAAAGCCAAGGTAGCAAGTTTCTCCCAGAACCTGAGCAGTGTGCCACCTTCCCTTGTGGAGCTAGGAAGCAGTGCTCACACTGAGGACCAGAGCTCCCCAAAAGTGACCTGCAGCCACTCTCAGCAACAACAGGGTCCCAAGCTTCTTCGACAATGAGAACAGCTAAGTTCATCAGGAAAGCCAGCATGACAAGCTCCTCCAGGAGAACCGACAGCCCCTTACAGCTCCCAAACAGCTTCTGTCCTCCGGCTCTGCCTCTTACGCTACTGGCAACAGTCCTCAGGTGGGCCTCCCACACCCAGCACCACACATGTTGGGCACACCTGGGTGTTACAAGTTGACCATCTGCTGGCAACCCCCTCACATATTAAAATATCCAATTCTGTCCTCACTCTAAATATTGCCAAAGAATTCTGTTGCACAGACACGGAAGGATTTATTTATTCAGCCTCTTTTAAAAAATGTATTTGGTACAGGGCTATAGGGTCTCACTATGTAGATCAGGCTCAGAGTGTTTCTCCTGCTTTCAGCCTCCTAAGAGCTAGGACTACAGGTGCACACTACCTCACCCAGTTTCAGTTGCCATCTCGCTGTGCCTTGACGGCAGGGCCAGCATGGCTCACGGGGTATTGAATTTGGGCCAGCTGCTAAGCTCTGCCTCTCCAGGCATTTTAATCTGTAGAACTATTTGGCTGGCCCTGGTTCAGCTTCCTTTAGCAGACATTTAGGTTGCTTCCAATTTTTTTGTTATGAAAATGACGATATAAAGAGTATCCTTATACTGCTATGGGTAAATGTGTAAATGCCTAAATATGTATGGGCATATTTATAAAATTGATTATGATAAATATTGCCATGTTTTCTGTACAAGTTGTAGATACTTATTTTCTTGCCAATTATATTAGCTCATTTGCCAGTACTGAATATTTATTTATTTTTGTCCTTTTGAGACAGGGTCTCATTATGCAGTTCAGGCTGGCCTTGAGCTCACTTTTATAGCCCAGGCTCATCTTGAACTCACACCGATCCTCCTGCCTCAGCCTCCAAAGTGCTGGGATTACAGGTGTGAATATTTATTTTTAGAATATGTCCTGAATTTTTTTTTTTGTGTGTGTATTTTGTGCAGGGTCTCACTACGTAGCTTGGACTTATACTGATCCTCTTGTTTTCAGTCTCGTGGCGCTGGAATTATAGGTGTGCACCACCACACCCAAGCTTGGTGGCTGGCTCAGCATGCCCCAGAGTGGTCTGCACAGCATGTGGTGCCAGGGACTGAACCTGGCCCCTGTGCTCGTCTAAGCAGGCACTACTCTGCTGAGCTATCCTGTTGACCATAATACTAAATATTATAAAATATTTTCTATTTTTATCAGATAACTATGAGATAAAAATGTTATTTATTTGTATTTTATTATTAGTGAGCTTGAACATATCAATAAGTACTTAAAAAACACCTTTATATCCTTCCTCTTTGGAAATAGGTTGTCTGTATCTCTTTAGGTCATTGGTACTTTTTCTTTCCAGTTTGTATAAACATTTGTTAAGTGGCAAGGACTTTAGCCTTTCCGTCTATGTTGCACATACTCTTCTGTTTGACCCTTGTGTTTTGACACGTAAAAGCTAGCATTGTCTTTCAAAGCAAGAGTGTGTTATTTAATGCGGGGAATTACACAATTTTACCTATAATTGCTAGTTGCTTTTCACTTGCGAAACGTGTCTATATGTGATGTAGTCACTGAGAAAGATTTAGGTTCTCTGTCAGGGTTCCTCGTGCTCCCAGAGCTGTGTCCTCATCTTAGGGCACCATGCGGGAGGCTTTGCTTAAGGACTGTGGTTTTGGTTCGGCTAACACAGAGCCACGCCAGGCCCCGCCGCAGCACTGCCCACTGTGGCTTCCGGGATGGGGACGGTGCCTCCATTGGTTCCTGCCCTTGTCCCAGAACTCTGCCTCCTCCTTTCTCTCCCTCTTGCCGGCCTCTGGGTGCCGGAATCAGACTTGGAACCCTAATGAGAGTCACAGGCCCAAGCCACCTATGTCTCAGTAGCCTAAGTGAATTTGTTTTCCTTCCCCAGGAGGAATGTGCCACTGGGAATTTCATTATTGTACATTTCTTGTGTTCTTCCCCTCGCTTTGTGATTAAACAGCGCATCGTTCTTGGGGGTCGGTTCTATATTTGACCCTAGAAAGTGTATTACTCTATTACTAATTCTGGCTCTGTGGTTCATTCTATAGCTTTTGGGAGGAAACCACACAAAATGGGTAGATGCTTACTAAATGTTTATAATGTTCACAGCTTTCCGGAGGAGCCGCGCGCACCCTGCTACGGATGAATCACGCTTCCCGCGCAGAGGCTACCAGCTGCAGCTGAAAGACTGCCCACAGTCTGTGGAGAAGCCGAGGGAAGCTTCAGAGGACAACAGAATCGGGCAGGAGATTATGGATGTACACTCTTTGATCTGAAACCCAAATAAGCAACAGAAGTTCATTTCAGTGTGTTTTGTTAGGGGATTCTTTTGGTACAAGGTAGATTTTTATTTCTTTGTTTCTATAAATGCAAATATATATTAATGAAAGCAATTACAAAAGTGAATCGTGATTATCTGGAATTACATCTTTAAAAAGAAAAACTAGCCCAAACTCAGTCTTTTCCACCCTTCTAAAGGTACACTATTTATTTTATTATGATGTTTAACACGTTGGCCAGCAGAGGGCAGTGCACACTGCGGGTCTCCACACTGGACACGCGAGGCGCTCACCTGTCTAATGCGAAGGTGTCTGTACGGCTTTGCTAGTCATCACACCTAAACATGTTTCAGATTTAAAGGTAAAAAAGCATATGCACAGGACAACTAGGAAAACTGTCTTGCTGACTTCTCCTGGTCTATTAAAAGGAACAGTTAATGCTTACTTTTTCTCCTTTTTAATTTTTTTACATATAGTACAAAATATCAAAACCAGAAAAATTTAACACCGTTATATTACATATTTTCATCATCGAATCAGTTTAGATTAATAGATATCGGTGTATAAGGTTGATCAAACAATTAAACATCAACACTTTCCATAAACATTAATTTTTTTTTTAACAGTTGACACACTGTATATTGTCCTCACAGTAGTTACGCAGAACACATTGTGTGGGCGTGACCCACCTTCCTCTTGATGTTGCTAAGGAAAGAAAAAAAAAAAAAGAATTCACCTTTTTGAATTAAGAGGAAGCAGATGCATACACAGTCCAGTGTTCCACAATTGCAGTGGGCCACTCCTTTTTAATTTTTAAAATTTTTATTTATTTATTTATTTATTTTTTTACCAATTTTGCCTGCTTACATCTGATATTCTAAGCTACTTTGAGGACAACCATATGCAGGATAGCAGCCATTGCTGAATTCCTATCATCTCATTGGGTGCAATTCTGTGTCATTTCTAATTTTTTACTATTTTTATTCTCTTTAAAAAATAAAATAATGGAGCAAAAAAAGAAGTCTTAAAGAGGACTGTGAAGATGTTAGCAAATGGAATAATATAATTTCTCATTTTGTAGTAATACAGAAAATGACACAAAATAGCCTCTCTGTATGCCAGGTGACATGGCTGTGAATGTAGCTATGTTAATTAACAGAAAGGAGTGTGACTTCTTGGCTAATCAGCGCAGCTTTGAAATTCTTTTTGCCCATATTTCTGGCTTCCTTATGTAGTTTATCAGTCTTAAATTAGGGATAAAATCTGATTCCTACTGGACCTTCTTTTAAACATTAATCTAAGTGTTATTGTTTGAATGGTACAAAAATGTCTATTCACAAATTCTTTTCATATATGTTGTAAAGGAAACTTCATTTGTATTTCACCCCTATGGATTTCAGCATTCCATATTTAAAACACAACTTTTCCCTTTCATCCCTCCATTAAAAAATCTAAAGGTCTATTTTTTCAGGTAGAGCTCAAGCCTGGCTATGGGCAGGAGGAGCAGGCCTTCAGCCCCACCCCTTCTATATGACTGAGCACTCCTAGTGCAGTGAGGGCTGCAGGACGCCTCAGCCCTCTCATCCGTGGCAGGAAGGAAATAGCTCCTTCCTCCCTCAAGCAGTTCTACGGAGTTCTTTAGGGAGGAGGTGGTGACATTGCTATGACTGAGTTTTGGGCTCTTAAAGACCAGTGCAGGCCAAGAACAAACTTTGCGTCTCTAAGCAAATAATTCACCTTCAGTACCTCAGTTTTGTCCTCTGACATATGGGACCAACCACCGACGACTGTGATGGTTAAGTGTCTCCAGCTTGTAAAACATGAAATAGCCACTCTTAGTTGTTGTGAAAAATCAGAATTGTGCTAAACTTGGTTTTGCCAACGTTATTAAGATTATTTTATCTTAAATTACGGTTTCAATTTTTAGAGTAGTTTTAAGTTTACAGGAAAATCGAGCAACAGAGACTTTCCTTACACGCTTCTCTGTCCATATTCTTCTGCTTGTTAACATCTTCCACTGGGGTGGCACATCTGCTATGGTTCATAAAGTGGTACTAATACAGGGCTATTAACTATGTAAATAGTTTACCACTTGATCAACCCTGAGAGTTATACACTTGGTGGATTTTGACCTGAGTAATAACTTGGGCTTCCCATTATAATATCCTGCAGCGCACTTTCGCTGCCCTAGAAGCCTCCACACTCTGGTCATATATTCACTGCCCCCTCCTCTAGTTCAGAGTGACTACGAGTCCTCTGGCTGTCTCTATGGTTTGGCCTTTTCCAGAGCATCCTTTATTTGAAGGATACACTTGGCAGGTTTTTCAGACTGGCTACTTTCATTTAATCATTTGCAGGGATGACTTCTCTGCATGGTCTGGCTCGATAGCTCATTGCAGTTCTTTTTTTTTTTTTTTTTTCTCTCGTTCCATTTTCTATGTATTTTAGTACAGGGTCTCTCTACACAGCTGGACTCATAGTGAGCCTCCTGTTTTCTGCCTCCCCAGGGCTGGGATTATAGGCATGTACCACCATGCTTGGACTGGGTCCCTGCTCAGTAAGCCCCACGGGATGGGCCAGCATAACATATGGGACAGGGATTGAACCCTGGTCCCTGGGCTTACCAAAGCAGGTGTTTAGTCCGCTGAGCTGTCTTGCTCATTGCAGTTCTGAATGCAGTTTTACAGTCTGGTGGTTCCAGTTTATTTATCCATTCACCTCCTCTTTCCTCCATCGCTTTGACCCCTTCTTTTGTTGCGTTTCCCACAGTTGAGTTACTGAAGGAAGACGGCTCTAACTTAGACTCCGCCATGGCGTTAGGATGTGGGATAGCCTCTGGTGGGCAGTCTCTGTCCCTCAGATGATGACTGCGTACTAAGAGAAGCGGAAAGGAAGAAGCCTTCCGCCAGCGGAGCACTGTCCTTGGTAGGTCATGCTGAGGGGCAGCTCTCACAGCGCTGCTGCCAGCCCTTCTAGATCTTAGCTCATTGTCTCCTTGGCAACCTGGAGGGCAGGCGCTCTGGTCCTGGGAGCAGATTCCTTCACCTGAGCCCGCAGTTAAGCCCCAGGCTTCCAGAGCGGCAGCACTGGCCCATCGATGAAGGCCGGCAGGTGTGTTGGCTGGATGTATATTTACAGCTGTTCCTGGGGCTCCTGCTGCTGGCAGGTCCCTGTGCTTCCTGGGACATGGCTTGTGGTGGCTGTCACTTTCCTGCCTGGAGAAGGGTAGATGTATCTGGGGGTGTGAAGAAGAGCTGTATTGTTTGGTGGCTTAACTATAGTTCCCTGGGGATCCCCTAAACAGGTCCTCAAACCGTGAGTCTACAGCTACAAGCACACTAACGAAGTGTTCATTAGTTAATGGCTGTGAAGAAGAAATTTTAGGATTTTTCTTGAGAGGGTCTAAGGGGAGTAATTCATGCTGCTCTTGGTGAGGGTTGTTATTCAAAACAAGGTTATAAGCAGAAGGAAAAGGAGGGAAGACTGCTGTTTGAGGCAGAAGTAACCTGAAAGAAATCCTTGAAAGTTTTTGTAATGGAAGAAAAATGTTTCTTCCATGGACTTGTGTCTTCAGAGAAATTGGTTATTTATTCATGAAGAGGAAGAGCTGAGATATGACCCTTCTCACTACTTTCTAATTGAAAACCAGAGGGCTGGAGGTCCATTCTGAGCAGAGGCTGGCCTGTAAGTTGTCTGTCATGGCAGCTCAGTGCGAGCACGGTGAGAGGTACAAGGAGTTGGGGGAATTCATCAGATGTGAACTGTGTTATTTCTTACTTCTCCTGTATTCCAGGAACGGAGGAGGAACACTGAACCTAAAGTCAGAGTGATGTTGAAGTCTGCAGCATCCAACACCGGACAGGGATGACGGAGCGCAAGTTGCTGGTCCCCTGGGCCTGCAGCCTGAGGTGGAGGGTACCATGTGCCAGACAGGGTCACATGTAGGCCACTTTCAGGGGCTGCGGGAGGAAGGCCTTCTAGTAACAAGGGGTGAGGTGACCCACACTCTGTGGAGGATGGGATGACCTTATTTGAACTGTCCTGTGGGCTGGAAGACACTGAAGACTACTAGCTATTGATAAGCAGAACTTTCTCTCTAGGGTTATAGGTCAGCAGCATACCACCTGCCTGACCAGTGCTGACCAGTGCAAAGTCCTCAGTTCAATTCCCAGAAAAAAAAAAAAAAAGATGTATCCATGGCAAGGTGGGTGGTCTTATACCCTTCACAGGTGTGCATAGGTCCGAGCCATCCAAAGGAGAGCTGGCAGTAGTTAGCTAAATGTAGTCCCGCTGCTGATCGCATGACCAGCTTAACGCTTGCCGTCAGTGGTAGCCCAGGCTGCAGGCAGGAACAGCTCTGTCCTGTGCTGAGATGTTTGTCGGAGGCCTGCTGCAGAGAATTAAAAAAGACACACATTGCGCTTGCCAGAGCAAATGAGGGAACAATCCTAGAGTCGCTTTGGGCCTCCCGGGCGGGCATTCGTGAGTAACCAGTGCCTGCTTGCCTCAGTGTGAATTAGAATTTGGGTTTTGCACAAGGGCCCTGCGTGCCGCTATACACTGTCATTGGATAGCAAGCTCAGGCAAGGGAGCCACAAGACACACAATTACTTTGTGGAGGGTGGATTTGGAATTTTCATTTATTTTTAATAGTACATTGTGTTCTCTGGTGGAACTCTTGATATACTGGCCGATATTCTCCTAAGTCACATACCCCCAGAGCCCGTGTGGCCATGATCCTGCCCAGCTTGAGGATGATGACTGCGTTTATTGCATATGAGGTGGCCACACAGCTCTGTCATGCCCAAGAGCGTGTGGGTAAGAAGTGTCCCTCACTATGATTCAGTTTGTTTTATTCTAGCGTGGACTGCCAATTTGTGTTTTTATTCCTAGACATTGCTATATTTTATTCCAGAAGTGCAGAACATCTTCTGATGTGAAAAGACTGCTTCTAAATTTTTAGATTTAGATAAAAAGTGTATAAACTTAAAGTGTTAGTCTTTTCTTTCTTTTTAAAAATTTATCTCTAGAGAGAAACTTAAGACCCAAACTCTGGTTTCTAATTGCGCCACTTGTTCTTAATGTGACAGTCCATTTTCTCCCGAAGGGCTCCACTGCTCACTGAGAATAATGAAGCTCCTGATGTGTCTCTTTCTTGCCAGAGGTTCTAGTGACTAGGAGGGGCTAACACAGGACCCTAGAAGGCAGACATTGGCTTCGGCCTTGCTTTTGCTTGCGTTCCTTTCTATATCTGGACAGCTGTGCCCAGTTTTGCAGCTCTCAGTCCCAGGTGCAGCAGGCTCCTCGGATGCAGGAGCTCTCACTCGCAAGATTTAGGCCAGTTGTTCAAATCCTGGTGGGAATTAACGTTCGCCAATTGGGGATTTGCATTCTAGCTGGAGAATCCTTACAAATGAATGATGTGCTAAGCTTTATTAGCTTTAGATCTGGGAAAAGCCTTTAGTAAGGGTTTCTAAGATAGTCCACAGATTGAAAGTCCCTTCATATTCATGACTGAGATTTAGCAGGAAAGAATTTGTGACGTCTGCTAAGGAACAGTAACCAGCAGTCAGTCAGTCCCCAGGCTCTGAATTCTGACTCATGACACTGCTCAGGCGTCTGTCTACCTGGTCAGGCAGAAAGGAGGAACATTTATGCGGCTAAATTTAAATCTGTGGCGGGGGAACTGGACGATTCAGGTTGATGACAGGCTTTGTTGCTGCTGGCTGTCAATAATAGTACTATATTCATGGGGACAGAGGGACTGTGACGTGTGTCAGAATTTGTATAACAGACTTCTCTCCGAGATGCAACTCTCCGGAGATGAGTTTGGCAGATAGTAGGCTCAGTTTTATGAGTTTCATTGTTAACTTGCTGATGTGCTCATACCTAAGGTCTCCGCGCAGCCGCGTAGGGACAGGAAGTGCCCGGGGTTATAGGTGGCTAAATGTAATTACGCGGCCACGGTGGTGTCCACAGGTGACTTAAAAACACACAGACGCTAATCACGGCCCTGGGAAGTTTGGTAAAGGTTGTTCCTCGAGTAAATAAATAGGAAATTTGTGCTGATCCAATGTAGAGGAGTTCTAAGAGGTAGCCTTATTAACAGGAAGAAAGCATGGTGCCTGAAAGGTCAGGTGCACTACTTTTAAAGTATTTGAGACAGGAGAAGAATAATTTAACTAACGTTTATGGAGAGGGTTTTTGGGCAGCACGTTCACTTACTGGGAGAGCTGAAAAAAATGGAAATCCTGGTGTCTAAATTCATGGGCTTTAATGAAATTATTGAAGCAATGTATATGCAAATAAAAATGTCTGATTGATTATATTCCTTTTGTAAATAAAGACCTTTAGTTTAGGAGAATAGAAATTGTAAAAATGCTTCTAAACCCTTGGGTTCATTAGAGGGAGCCAAACTGTAGCAAATGAACTGAACTGAGGAGTGGCCTATCCGGGAAGCTGCGCGCTTGCTCTCCCCACTGGGCGCTGAGCTGGGCTCAGTCTGGGTGGGAAACTCCCCGAGGAGGAGGAGAAGGAGGAGGAGGAGGAGGAGGAGGAGGCGGCGGCACAGGACCTCCCTGCTATATTAACATGTTCACTGCAATTTGTATGTCTTCAAATTTCAGGGCTCTTCCAACTGATTTGCAGTTGGAAAATAAAGTGCAGTATGTCATTAAAAAAATTGAATTACAAATCAACAAAGGATGCTTTATTCACTTTTAACAGAGACGCTTTGGGTGCACAGTAGGCAGGCGGTAGAGGCCCTCCTCCTGCCTGGCCCACACGTGTGCAGCCTCATCTTGGTCACATCAAGCGAACTTGCACTGCTGTGTCAGTAATGCCCAGAACCCAGGGTTCCCAGTAGGGCTCACCTGGGGTGTTTCATACCTGTGAGTTTTACCAAGTATACAACGACATGATGTATTCACCATTATAGCTTCCTATGGCATATTTTCGTAGCCATAAAAATCCTATATGCTCCACTTTTTCATCTCTTCCCTTCCCAAACTCCAGACAATCACTAATCTTTTGTTGTTTCCCCAGGTTTGTCTTTTACAGAATGTCATGTAGTTAGCAATATACAGCACGTAGGCATTTCAGATTTGCTCCACTCAGTAATGCTTCATGGAAGATTCTTTCACATCTTTTCTTTCCTTCTTTCTTTCTTTCTTTCTTTCTTTCTTTCTTTCTTTCTTTCTTTCTTTCTTTCTTTCTTTCTTTCTTTTTTTTTCCAGGATCAGGGTTCAAACTCACAACCTTGCACTTGTCAGGCAGGCACTTGTGCCATGGAGCTATCACATCTTTTGATAGCTTCATGTCCTACTTCTTTGTAAGTCCTGAGCAGTATTCCATTGTCTGGCTGCAGTTCAGCTTGTTTTTGCTCACGATCATTCACCTGGTCAAGGAGATCACTCCTGTTCTCAGGTGTCAGTTATGAGTAGAGCTGTTATAAGCTGCGGTGTGGAGGTTTTGGTACAGGCATACATTTTCAGCTAATTTGCCCAAATGCCAAAGAATGTGATTATGTGGTAGGAATATCTTGGGTTCAGTTAGGATAATTTATTTTTCAGTAAAAATATATCCTCAGTATTGGATGGCATAGCTCAATTCAAGGTAGTTTAATCTTAGGGGTCATGATGATTTGGAATATGGTTATAAAAGATATGGTAAGCTTTTGTGTCTCTCTCTGCTCCTCCAGTTGAGGTAACTGGTACCCCCAGGTAACCGGATGAGGTCCTTGGCAGCAAGATATGTCAGAAGGAGCAAGAAATCCTAAAACAGCGAGCATTTGGCCCTAGCACTCCTTAATGCCACTGGCCTCATAATGGGTTACCGCATAACAGACCTGTACTGCCATCATGGGACCCAGGACCACAGGCTGCAGATGCTCTAACTCCTGGAATTGCCTTTGGCTCTCCACAGAGTGTATTCTCTCCTTGTGTAACTCTCTGACACAGTTGCCGTGACCTTGTTCTTCCTGCTCCCCTCGTACTTTGTATCTCAAGGCTGTTTCTATCCTTGACGGCCCTCCCAAACCCCTCAGAGTTTCAGAGTTGAGACATCAGGCCTAAATGGCATCCATCATTCCCCACAAGTGATTTTGGCACCAAGGGAGAAGCAGCTGTTCATATGTGAATGTGATCTGCAGACACACTGCTGTACCTTGGCCTGGACACCAAGGAGTCAGTCATGTGTTCTGCTGAGATGCTGTATTGGCTCAGCCATGTTGTGAGCCAGAGGACTAAGGTGGAGATTTTCAACTCAGGCTGCAGAGCAGAGTGACCAGGAAGCTATGTACCAACTGGAGCCAGCTCCACGAATTCCCCCAAGTCAGGATACTTGACGAAGGGGCAGACATCACTTTTCTGGGTAGCTGAGAGCAGAAATCCTGGTCCCGGCTGGGCAGCACCCAGAGTTAGGGAGTGAGAGCTCTGTAACATGGACCCACAGGGATCTGCCAGCGAGCCATCAGAGAGGGACTAGGGTTGCTAGGTAGCAGAGGTGCTGTGCTTAGAGAATAGTGTGCCCAGCAGACTACCCACATCTGTGCCCCTCTCATTTCCAGATGCCTGAGATATCAGGATAGCTGCAGTCAGTGCACTCCAGGGACATTCCTGGCCCCTGTGGGGACGAGGCACCTCACAAAGAGCAAGGGCATTGCTTAAACTTGCTGCCCATTGAAGCCATAGGCTGTGTGCTTTCCCAGCCATATTTTGGGTATTGGCTGAGTGTGGCTCCGGCCTCTGAGAGGGAAAGCACACATTCCTGAAGAGCTGAAAGGTTATTTGAAGAGTTCATTGATTATTAGTTTGCTTCCATGATCTCTTCTTTTGCAAAGCTATAAGTTCTTCAAATCTCTAACAGTTAATCAGGTAAAAGAAGACATAAGATAGCATTTTCCTTTCCATGTGAGTAATGAAGTTGGATGAGTTATCTCAGGCCTCCAAAGAAGGTCATAAAAACAAAGGAGTTGCCTCTTGGCGAGAGCTCCTATTTGCTCTGAGATGCTCAATGGTTCATGTGTACCAAGTGTGAGACAGATCAGGACCTAATCCTATCAGCAGCCTGCAAAGAAAGGTGCCCTGTTGGTGGTGAGGCTCCTGAACCAGGTGGATATGACCACATTTCTTATACAAGCAGAATGCTAGCAAACAGTGGAGACAAAAATGTCATCAGAAGGACTGTGAGTCTGAGCAAAGGCCCTTACTGACAGTTCGCAGGGGCTACTGGGCTGCGGAGTGGAAGGACCCGAGGTCTGTTGGCCACAAATCTGCTCTGGGCCTGGGCAGGATGGCCATGTGCATGGCGGCCGATTGCAGATGCTGATCACATTGTCCTCCGTCCTTGGCGGAGCTGAGCCACCATGTGTACTAAAACCTTAAATACCATTAGATTCATATCTCACCTTGCGTTTTGAGAGCAGTGTTTTCAACTTGTTCATTGCTGTGATATAACATTATAATAATTGTAATCTTGCATGTTATTGGCTTTGGACATGATTTCCAGTGCTTATTTCAGAGTAGCCAGGTTTTATTTTAACCAAGATATAAGGCTTTAGAAGAAGAGAGATGTGCTAGTAATTATACTTGCTGACAACTAAGCACCCAAGGATCACATAGAAGAAACTATTTGGTAGAAATAAAGAAAAATGAAGAAAACACTTCTTATACATCTGGGTTCAACTTTGTGCAAAATCCGGCTGTGTTCCTACAATGTATCTGGGAAAACACTCAACAGGAAGTTGCTTGCAGAGTAATGAAGGAAGTAAGGGCTGCATCTTAGGTCAATTTGATGAAATGATCAAGAACAGTCTGAGGTTTATGGAATGTTGGGCTATATCTTTGCTTAAAATAAGCACTTATAATTGAAAGCTTTTAATGATAGTAGATGGAGGTGTTGAATTCAAATATCAATACTAGCTGCCATCTTGGGTCCCCACATGTATGTGCTTAATCTCAGCTGGTCTATCTGAGGCCCCCTGAGCACCAGCCCTAGTCCCCTATGCTTCCCCATATCTGCTCTGACAAGATGAAAGAAAACTACCATGAGCCAGGAAAACCAACCTGCAGGCACAAGTGCGCATTGATGGGAAAGGCACTGCTCGCAGAAAGAAGGTGGTTCACAGAACAGCCATAGCAGATGGTAAGGAACTTCAGTTCTCATTAAAGAAGTTAGGGGTGAACAGTATCTCTGGTATTGGGAGGAGAATATGTTTAAAACCAGAGAGCAGCTATCCATTTCAACAATCCAAAAGTTCAGGCATGTCTGGCAGGAAACACCTTCACCATCACAGGCCATGCTGAGACAAGACAGCTGACAGAAATGCTACCCGGCATCTTGAACCAGCTTGGTGCAGACAGTGCAACTAGCTTAAGGAGCCTGGCTGAAGCTCTGCCCACACAGTCTGTGGATGGAAAAGCGCCGCTTGCCACTGGAAAGCAGGATGATGACGAGGTTCCAGATCTTGTGGGGAATTTTGATGAGGCTTCTAAGAATGGGGCAAATGGAACTAAGTCAGCTTCTGAAAAAGCTTGGAAGAAATTACTGGGAGCTGCTATTTTATATTATGACTGCTTTTTAAAATTGTTTTTGTTTATGGAGCTGATAAAATCTAGATCTCTACTATTTTTTAAGCCCAAGCCCCCTGGACACTGCAGCTCTTTTCAGTTTTTGATTACATACAGTTCATTCTTGCAGACAATTATACTGGAGCAGCCCTGGATTAAAGTTTGAAACAGTTTAATAAAAAAAAAAACCAATACTAATAGTAATGACAAAAATAGTCACTGTATAATCTACTAATATATTTGGCCAGGAAAGGAAAGACATGTTTGCATTAGAAATAGAAAACCTTTATATGCTTGATCAGAAAACAAGCTAATATGTTATGATTTACTAATGTGTACAGTAGCATTTCATTGTGCTTTCATAAACACATGCATATTTTAATCACTAGGCCGTATTCTCCACAACATGAAAATGGAGTGGCCTAAAACTGGTGTCTAACACCGGCACGGGTTGACATTGGACAGTTCAGGGGCATTTACCTCTCTGTGCTCTCATACAAGCTTTATTAACTTTTTAAAAAATATAAACATGTTTTTGTTTTCTGCACTTCCCAAAGAGAGGTGACAGAGCTGATCAGAATTTCGAATGAGGGCAGCGTTTACCCTCGCATTTGTTCCTTGCTGCGGAATTTTCACCTGTGTCCACGATTACAAAGGAGAATAGCTAAGAATACCGCAACTAAATGTGCACCAAGTGGTTTCCTAACAGGTGGTTAAACTGGATTATAGAAATCACAGCCGATCATGGTTTTCAGGGTCCATTTTCTCCAGGTCTGTTTCATCTTATGATTTTCATCTTTGGTGACATGCAGCCTTCCTGTCTTCTTTCCTTCATTCTTGTCATTTTATATCTGCTTTATTCTTTAACTTGAGCTTAACTCACAGTAAATAATGTTTTAAACATGTTCTTTTCATTTTCTCCCTCTAGTTTTGCTTTAGTTCTTTCAACTCTGGCCCGTCCATATTCTTTCTCAATTTTTTGATGTACAAATAGCTTTTGTCTCAAATACTCCTTCTGACCTAAAGGTTTCCTCACTTTAGGTAAGGATCCAAAAGCTATTTGGCTGAGTGGCTCCCTGGATTTAAAAGGCAGTGGTTGAACATGTTAATTTGCATTTTGATTGATTGAAGTTAAACATGATAAGTGGCATAATAAACATATGCAAGAAATGATTTGGGCTCCTTAAGCTGGAATTAGCTAAGATTTGCGAGGCAGAGACGTAACCCCTTTGATTACTAGCACTTTTCTTGCTGATGTGCTCTGTATGTCTGCGGCGTTAGGACTATTAGAGAGCAACTATTATCATTCTGCAGAGGCCGTGGGAAGCACTTCTGTTGCTGCCCAAGTGCCGAGGTGGAATTCTAATCCAATTTCAGGCTGTTTATTGAATCTGTACATATGTTCAACTCTGTCTGGGGTTTCTGTCTTACAGTGTTTAGAGAGCACATCTATCTAAAACTTTGCAGCTTTTTGGGGAAAGCAAGTGTGTTGGAATCATACTTGGATGATTCGGGAAGCTTTCCACATTGTGCTCCCTACCCATTTATCCACACGCAAAGATCAACACATAAATTGTGTATTCATTCTAAAAATAAAAATCACTTATTTTTAATTTTAATTTGTTAAACATTTAAAACCAACGACATAGATGTCCTACTCCCAACAGTTTTCCTTATTAATCACTGGCTGTCTATTTTTTCTGATCTTCCCACTGTGTTTACAACAATGGCTTAAATTTGAGTAAGCATCAGAATCTATCAGGGAGACTATTCTAACAGACTGCTGGGTTCTGCCCCTGCAGTTTCTGATTACATGCCTTGGATAAAAAATAGCTTATTTTTAAAAACCACATGCACATAGCACTTAAATCACTTTCTCACAACTGTCCAGATGTGGCTGATACTGTTAACCTGGGACTCACGCTTTGAGGCTACGGATCTATAAAGTTCTACATGTGAAAAATGATTTTTCCTGGTTTCCTTCTACCGAATCTATCTCAGTGGAGGCATCCAATTAATTTTATGTTTAAAAATGCTGGTTGGCAAATGAATAGCTAAAGTGTGGCATATATGGTATGCAAAGTGGGGTTTTATTCAGCCAGGGGAAGAATGAAATCATGACATTTGCAGAAAAAACATGATAGTATCATTTTTTCTTCTTTTTATCTTTCGTAGTACCAGGGATCAAACTCACCTCTTGAGCTTGCCAGGGAGGGACTTAAGGGACTGACCTATCGTCTTACTCCTGGTAGCATCATGTTAAAGAGAATAAAGAAGACTCAGTAAGACAAGTACTATGTGACTGCTGAAGAAGGAGATTGGGAGAAGGAAGGGTAGGGAGGTTATGGGGGTGGTGGAATTGATCAAAACATGTTAATAATCTATTAGTTTTGCTCTACGAATGCAATAATGCTGTAGTTAAAATGCCCTATGGTATAGAAGCACTTATAATAAAAGGTGACACCCCTCTCCTCTCTAATTCTGTTCAGAGGATATAATTTTTATTTTTAATTTTTGGAAGGGGTTTATAGGTTCTCACTACATAGACTGTACTTGTAGTGATTCTCCTGTTTCCAGTGATTCTCCTGTAATCCAAGCGCTGCGATTACAGGGGTGTGCCACCACGCCCAGCGTCAATTGCAGGTTCAGCACGCCATGCTGGGAATCAAACCCTGGCCACTGTGCTCTGTCTAAGCAGGTGCTTGAGCCCATTGAGCTATCTGGCTGGTTCCCAGATGATACAATATTTTAACTTTTTTGGTCCATTTTTTGCATTATTTACCTTTTATTGCTAAAAAATGTGCTTACTCTGTTATATCTTGATTTTTCAATTATAGGCCTTTAATTATTTTGGAAGAAGAACATTGCAGTTAGAAAACCAAAGACCTGTGACCCCATCCTAATATACTTGTTTCACTATTTTATATTCCAATTGCATATTTTGGATGCTCACTATCTCCCATTTTTTATTATTTTTATTAGATTAAGTATTATCAGAATCTCTTAATTTGTAATATGAAGATATCAGCAATATTATTATCTTAGTTCTCACTACTCCCCACCCCTTGTCTTCCGTACCTTTACGTTGCACATGCAACGCTTCCTGTTATCCTTTACCTATCACTGTCTTCATAATTATTTGTTTGATTATGGATGCAAAATAGAATAATATTATTTGTATAACTACATACTTATTATTGACTAGAGGGCTATGTGGGGCTTTATTTTTGTATGGAGCTTTTATTGTCTTCCCTACTAACGTGACTTACTTACATCTCTATAGTCTTGTTTGAAAATAACGGAGCACGCTTGCATCTATTTCCCTTTGCCCCAGAGTTCTCTCTGTGTTTTTTATTTATTTCATTTTTCTCTGGTCTTAAGTGAGTGTTGTTGCATGCAGTACATGGCTGTTAGCCTGAAACTGTCCTTCATAGCTCTCAGTTGAACCTACTGCTTGAAATCTTCTCATTTCCCTTTTCCCTTTTCCATTTCTTGATTTAGTCTTTCCTCTTGCTGAACTACGTGCTTAATGATCTTCCCAAGAGAGCGAGTCCCGATGAGTTGGAAATGTCTTAATTTAGCTCTTCCAGGAAATTGAGGACACTGCTGGGTTGTTATCTGCCATGCAGCATGATTCTTCTTCTTCTTCTTTTTTTTTTTTTTGTTTTTTTTTGTCTTTTTTGAGACAGGGTCTCGCTATGCAGTCGAGGCTGGCCTTGAGCTCACTTTTGTAGCCCAGGCTGGTCTTGAACTCTCACCGATCCTCCTGCCTCAGCCTCCCAAGTGCTGGGATTACAGGGGTGTGCCACCATGCCTGGCTTCTCCTTATTTTGTAGGTGTTTCTTCTATTTTCTCTGAAGCTAAATATTGCCCCTACTTCGACAATTCACGTTGTTATAAAAATTATATAATTATTTCATTGTCTCATAGGTTTTTGCAATCTATTAGATTAATTAGCAAAAGGCTTGATTTCCTCTCAGATTTTATGTAATATCTGTGATTTCTTTTTCCATGCTTTTATGAAAGATATCCTTTCTTTTCTTTTCTTTTTTCTTTTTTAGGTGGTGCCAGGATTGAACTCAGGACTTTGTGCTTACCAGGCAAGCGCTTATTCTACAGAACAATCTCTCCAGCCTTGAAAGATACCTTTTATTTACTTTCTATTTTTCTACTGAAGTTGATGTAGTCAAGGTTCTAATTTCTAAAAGTCCTTTCTTATTTTTTTAGTTTTCCTCTTTTCATAACAGATGGTTATTATTTGTGGGTAGAATTACTCTATTTAGTCCCTGAATATAATAATTAGATCTTTTTTAAATAACAATTTTTTTTCCTGCATTGACTCTTTTTCCATTTTTTATAACCTGGTGATCATTTAACTTATAGTTTTAATCTTGTTATTTTTATTACAGGATTTCCTCAAATATCTAGTGATGCTTGACTGACCATTCACATGTAAGAATGGGGCATTCATGGAGGAGGCCTTAGATTTCATGCATTAGCTTTGTATGTACGTATGTATGTATGTATGTATGTATTTATTTATTTATTGTCTTTTTGAGACAGGGTTTCGCTATACAGCTCAGGCTGGCCTTCAGCTCATTTTTGTAGCCCAGGCTGGTCTCAAACTCACACTGATCCTCCTGCCTCAGCCTCCCAAGCGCTGGAATTACAGGCATGTGCCACCATGCTCTGCTAGCTTTGTATTTATTTATGGTACAGAAGACCACAGACTTGGTCCAATACAGCTCAGTTCCAGTGAGGCTTAGTTTTTGATATGGTCCCCTCAACTACGTTACGATGGCTCCTCCTAGTGTTGTGTCCCCCATGACAGCTGTCTCGTTTCTTTATAACAATGTCCCTGGCTTCTTGAGGGAAGGCTGCCTTTTATTTTGGCTTGGATTAAAAATATGACTTGTGGATATTTTACGTGTAGAGTAGGGGAAGGGTGAGGATTCACCTGCAGGCTGACTTTGTCCCCTGTCTCACCCCTGCTGACCTGTTTCTTTGTGTTTACGAATTAGTGACTGGCTGTCTGAGGCCTCTGCACATTGTTTTCATTGTGATTTTTCTGGCCATGGTTTGTCACTTTAATTTCCTGAATCTGTACAATCTTTTTTTTTTTTTTTTTTTTTTTTTTTTTTTTTTTTTTTTTTTTTTTTTTTTTTTTTTTTTTTTTTAGCAGAATATTTGTTGGGGAAAAGAATGCTTCTGTCTGAGAGGAACAGGGGGCAGGGGTGAGTAGGTTGTCCCCAAATTTGTACAATTTTATAATTATTTGCAAATCTTCCCATTTAAACAATTGAAAAAAGACCTTTCTTATTTCTTTAATATTATTCTAATGATGTCTGAGAAATGAAAGCAATAAAAGTGTGTTCTCAGTTTAGAAAGATGTATTATTACTATTTTTAATTTATAAAGCAATGAGTGACTTTTGTTCAGAATTAGTTCACAGAATCAGCTGTCACTCTGGCCAAATTCATTGTCGGAAGTGATTTTACTTAAAAATGTCCCAGCCTGTCCTTGCCCAGTAGAACTTGATGAATGTAGGAAATGTCCTAGGTGTCACTCCATCTGGAGCACCTGAAATGAGGCTGGTATTACTGAGGAACTGAATTTTAAATTTTGTTAATTTTAATTAAGTCAAAGGTGAACAGCACCTTGTTGGACAGACAGATCTACATGATTGGATTTCTTCTTTTCTTTTTCTTTTTCTTTTCTTCTCTTTCTTTCTTTCTTTCTTTCTTTCTTTCTTTCTTTCTTTCTTTCTTTCTTTCTTTCTTTCTTTCTTTCTTTCTTCCTTCCTTTCTTTCTTGCTTTCTCTTCAGGGTCTACAGCATCTATAGAGCCTCACTGTGTAGACCTGACTTGTAATGGTCCTTCTGCTTTCAGCTTCCCAAGCGCTGGGATTACCATGTCCAGTCTCAGTTGCCATCTCAGTGTGCCCTGGAGTGGGGGTGGCATGGCAGGCTGGAGATCGAACCCTGGCCATTGTGCTCTGCCTAAGCTTTAGTCCCCTGAGCTATCTTGCTGACCCATCATTTTTCATTAGCGTGTATCAAAGTGAATTCTTTTTTAAAGTATATGCCAGCTTTTAGACTTCTTGAAATATTTACCTATAGTCATTTTCAGCCCATCAAAAAATTAGCTCCTTGGGGCCTGTGAGATAGCTCAGCAGTCTGAAGCACTACTTACACAAGCTTAGGCACCACATGCTGCATGAGCCCCACCCCAGAGTAGGCTGAGCCAGCTATAAATAAACAAACAAATAATTAAATAAATAAGCATTTGTTAAAAAATTAGCTCCTTAAAGGCAGGAATATGTTCTTCCTCATTCACTCTTGTACCTTTAGGGCCTATAATAGTGCCTCGCACATAGTAGGTACTCAAGGGTATTAGTTGACTGATAAATAGAGAATCCAGAAAGTAAATAAGATTTTTAGAGTACAGGTGAATATAAGTTTCTGAGCAGTGTTGAGTTGTAAAGAACAGACACATCACTCTCTACTTCTAAATGTCAGAGTTTTGGTGTTACAGAATTTTTTTTCTTTACTTTTTATGGATGGCAATTTACCTTTTCTTTGTCTTTGTTTTACTCAGCCAAACCTCCTATATTCTTTAAGATTCAGCAGGGATCAAGCTAATATTTCTTCTTTTCTTGGAATATTCAGTGGTTGACTTCTCCAGCCCCATCCCACACAACTCTGTTCTTCCATGGGTCTAGGTGATACACATGCATTCTCAGGCCTGTGAGTCACCCTGACCTGCACTGTGATGCTGTGGGCCTCTGGAAGTCAACTCATATTGTATTTAGCTCTAGAACCTAGCATAAGGCCTAAGAAATATGGACATATGGCCAGCATAGGTATTCATGCAAATTGGCAGCTGCATCATTGTATATAGTACTAATGTAAGTAAATATTTAACATCTCAGAGATTTTTGTGATTTTTATTGCTATTCTCTCATTTGTGGTTGTCATGGGTTGAGAAAAAAGTTTCACCTTTCTTAGTATTTAAATACCTATTTAATGTTATTTTAAAAAATATTTTATTAGTATATGCTTGTGATTCACACAGCTTACAGTCTTCTTAGTGACTGATTGCATGTACACAGTACGGCTTAGTTTCTGTCTAGTCTCCTTCCCTTGCTCGCCCTCCCCACATCCTCTGATTCTTCTGTTACCTTCTACATACTCACCACTTGTTTTAGCATGGCATGTAATGTGTGCGTTGATTGGAGCTGTTAGGATATTGTACACTGCACAGCTTTATTCCTCTCATTTTCCCTTCCCCTTCTCCTCACTCCTCATTTCTGTTTCATTGAACCACTTCAGCACTGGATGAGATTTGTTCTACTGTCTCTTGCAATTGCATTTTTTTCTGTGTAGTTTGCCTGACTCAACTGAGAGATATCATATGGCATGTAAAGTTATGTGTCTTATATATTTCACTCAATATACTATTTTCCATGTGTGCCTATTTTCCTATAAATGTCTCAAATCTGTTATTTTTCATAGCAGAGTAGTATTCCATTATGTACTGATGTCACATTTTGCTCATCTAATCATCTGTTAATGAGTATACAGGCTGCTTCCAGGATTTATCTATTACAAATTTTGCTGCTGCAAACATTGTTATTCAAGTATTACTATAGCACGATGACTTAAGCTTTTGTGGGGCAATATCTAGCAGGAGGACTGCTGGCCATACAGTATCTCTAATTTCTGCTGATTGAATGTGCCTGTAGTTGAGGGGCTTTGCCAACACAGTTGGGCCTACACAAAAGCAAACATGTCGAAGGGACCTGCAGCTGCATTGGTCTTGGCACCACCTACTCCTTAGGGTGTCTTCCAGTATGTAAAAGTGGAGATAATCATCAATGATTAGGGAAGTCAAACCACTCCAAGTTATGTAACTTTCACTGGCACCTGAAAACTGATCAGAAATGCTGCAAAAATTAAGCGACAATGAACCCCACCAACACAGATTTTGATGCCAAGAGTCTGCTAGGCTGTAGATTTGATGATATCAGACTCTTGTCCAGTCTGCTAGGAAGCACTGGCCCTTCATGGTGGTGAATGATGCAGGCAGGCCTAAAGTTCAAGTAGAATACAAAGGAGAGATGAACAGCTTCTACCCAGAGTAGGTGTCTTCTACGGTGCTGACAAAGATGACGGAGATTGCAGAAGTTTACCTAGGGAAGACTGTTACCAATGCTGGGGTCACTGCGTCGGCTTGCTTTAATGACTCTTGGCATCAGGTAACCAAAGATGCTGGAACTATTGCTGGTCTTAATGTACTTAGAATTATCAACGAACCAACAGCTGCTGCTATTGCTTATGGCTTCAACAAATACGTTGGAGCTGAAAGAAATGTGCTGATTTTTGATGTGTCAATCCTCACTATTGAAGAAGGAATCTTTGAAGTGAAATCTGCAGCTGGAGACATTGACTTAGGTGGAGAAAATTTGACAACCATATGAGCAATCATTTTATTGCAACTTCAAGAGAAAACATAAGAAGGACATCAGTGAGAAAAAGAGAGCTGTCAGTTGTTTTCATGCTGCATGTGAATGAGCTAAGGGAACCCTCTCTTCCAGCACCTAAGCCAGTATTGAGAATGATTCTCTCTATGAAGGAATTGACTTCTATATCTCCTTTACTCAGGCTCGATTTTAAGAGTTGAATGCTGACCTGTTCGGGGGTGCCCTGGATGTTGTGGAGAAGGCTCTTCAAGATGCTAAATTGGACAAATTCCAGATCCATGACATTGTCCTGGTGGGTGGTTCTAACTATGTCTTCAAGATACAGAAGCTTCTGCAGGACATCTTCAATGGAAAATAATTGAATAAGAGCATAAACCTTGCTGAGGCTGTTGATTATCGTGCAGCTGTTCAGGCAGCCATTGTACCTGAAGACAAGTCTGAAATGTTCAAGATTTGCTGCTGTTGGATGCCACTCTTCTTTCTCTTGTTATGGAAACTTCTGGTGGTAGCATGACCATCTTCATCAAGTGCAATACCACCATTCCTACCTATCAGATACAGACCTTCACTACCTACTCTGACAACCAGCCTGGCATGCCCATTCAGGTTTATGAAGGCAAGCGCAATACCACCATTCCTACCTATCAGATACAGACCTTCACTACCTACTCTGACAACCAGCCTGGCATGCCCATTCAGGTTTATGAAGGCAAGCATGCCATGACCAAGGATAACAACCTGCTTAGCAAGTTTGACTCAGGCATACCTCCTGTATCCCATGGTGTTCCTCAGATAGAAGCCACCTTTGATATTGATGCCAATGACATCCTCAGTGTCTCTGCCATTGACAAAAGTACAGGGAAAAAGAACAAGATTACTCTCACTAATAAGGGCTGCTTGAGCAAGGAGGACATAGAGCATATGGTCCAGAAATCAGAGGAGTATAAAGCTGAAGATGAGAAGCAAAGGGGCAAATTAGACAATTCCAAGAGTTCACTGGAGTCCCACCCTTTCAATGTGAAAGTAACTGTGGAAGATGAGAAACTTCAGGGCAAAAGTAACGGTGAAGATAAACAGAAGATTCTTGACAAGTGTAATGAAATCATCAGCTGGGTGGATAAGCATCAGACTGTGGAGAAGGAAGAATTTGAACATCAGCAGGAGCTGGAGGAAGTCTGCAATCCCATCATCATTGAGCTCTAGGCCTTCCACCAGGAGGTAGCAGGCCTGGAGGGATGCCTGGGGGCTTCCCTGGTGGAGGAGTTCTTCCCTCTGGTGGTACTTCCTCAGGGCCCACCATTGAACTGATGATTAAGCCAAGCCTAGGTATAGATTAAGCACTCTCCCACAACAGTAAATTTCTTTCTTTCTTTTTTTTGTCTTTTTGAGACAGGGTCTTGCTATGCAGTTCAGGCTGGCCTTGAGCTCACTTTTGTAGCCCAGGCTGGTCTTGAACTCACACCAATCCTCCTGCCTCAGCCTCCCGAGTGCTGGGATTACAGGCGTGAGCCACCACGCTCGGCTCCAACAGTAAAACTGAAGGACCCAAATTCGTGGTGAATTTTGTGGCAGTTATTAAAGTTGAGCCACTATAGTGGAGTACTGGGCATTCTCAGTACTTAAATAATGAACTATGTACACAGGGAAAACAGCACTGTATGTTAAGCACTGTGCTGTACGTGAAAATGCAATGCCTTCCATAAAAGTGGAAATCATAACAAACTTGGCATAATAATAAAGAATATCTAATTTTTAACCTTTTTAAAAAATATGTATTTAGTACAGGTCTCCAGGGTCTTAGTACATAGACTGGACTCCTAGTGATCCTTCTGTTTTCAGCCACCCAAGCGCTGGGAGTACAGGCATGCACCATCATTCCCAGTGTGCTCCGGGGGCAGGGATGACATAGCACTCCAGGGATTGCACCCTGGTCCCTATGTCTGCCCAAGCAGGGGTCTTTAATTTAGATGATTTAATATCTTTTGAATTCTTTATATATTATAGATATTAGTCCTCTGTCTGAGAAGTATCTGGCAGTTGTTTGCCCCATTATATAGGTTTTTTCCTGCACTTTACTGATTGATTCTTTTGTTGTATTTGTATTCATTGTTATTCTTTTTTTTTCAAGACTGGGGATTGAACTCAGGGCCTTGAGCTTGCCAAGCAAACGCCTATTCTTCTGAGCTATTTCCCTGGCCCACCATTTGCTATTCTTGCTGCTGTTTTCTTACAATTAAGGTTCTGTTTAGAAAATATTTCCCTACATGTATATCTTCAAATATTTGACCTATCTCATCTTCTAGAAGGTTTAATGCTTCTGTTTTAATGTTTAGGTCTTTGGTTCATCTTGATTTTAGTTTAGAACATAGTGAGAGAGATAGGGGTACACTTATTTTTTTTTTACAGATAGTTTTCTCAGTATAACTTTTTGAATAGCTGCTTTCCTCCAACATATTCTCTTGACCCTTTGTTGAAGATTGAACAGTAGAATATCTCTGGAGAGTTTCTGTATACTCTATTCTGTTCCACTGTCCTACATGTCTATTTTTATTCTAGTGCCATGACATTTTATCACAATAGCTTTGTAGTATAGCTTGAAGTCTGGCATTGCCATACTGCCTGTGTTGCTCTTACTGGCTATAATCTCTTCTGGTTCACTAGGAATTTTAGGATTGTTTTATCTAAATCTATAAAATATCCTATTAGTATTTTGATTGGGACTGCACTTAATCTGATTCAAAGTGTTGGAGATTTGGCTATTTTGACAATATTGTTTCTCCCTATTGAGGAGAAATGGATAACTTTCCACTTTCTGATGTGTACTTCAATTTCCTTCTTCAAAGTACTATAGTTTTCTTTGTAGAGATCTTTTATTTCCTTAGGATAACTGACAGATGTTTCTTCTTCTTTCTTTGAAGTGACTGTGAATGATATTGTTTTCAGAATTTCCTTCTCATCTTGCTCATTGTTAGAATATACAAATTCTAATGATTTTTCTGTGTTGATCTTCTATCCTGCTACTTTTCCGAAACTGATTATTACTTCTAAGAGGTTTTCTGGCGGCATTCTTTTGATCTTCTATGTAGAGTATCAGGTTACCTACAAACAACGATGTTTGCATGTGTTCCTTTTATTTCTTTCACTTACCTAGTTGCCCTGGCTAATGTTTCAAATACTATTTGAATAATAGAGGTGATAGTGGGTATTCTTGTCTTGTTCTTGATTTTAAGGGGAAGCTTTTAATTATTCATCATCTAGTATGATGCTAGCAATTGGTATATCAATAGCCTTAGTAGGTAAGGTCCTTTTAGATCTGTTTTTTCATTTTTTTTTAAATAATAAAGGATTGTTAGATGTTGTTGAAAGCCTTTCCTGTGTCTATTGACTTGCTTATGTGGCTTTTGATGTTGCTTTTATGTGATGAATTACATTTATAGGCTTGGGTTTGTTGAAACATTCTTGCATCTCTTAGATGAAACCTATTTGATCGTGATGCATAATCACTTTGATACTGCACTTCTTTCTATTTGTTAGCATTTTGTTCAGGTTTTTGCTTCTATATTCATTAAAGAGAGTGTCGTACAGTTCTCATTGTTTAGTTGAGCCTTATTTGGCTTTAGGATGAGGAATAGGGCTTCCATAAATGAATTTGGGAATATGCTGTCCCTTTCAATGTATTTGAAGAGCTTGGGAATATTGGTGATACAGCACCCTTAAAGATTTTGTTCAATTCAACTGTAAATGGTCCTGGGCTTTTTTAGTCAGTATATTCTTTTATTACTGAGTCTTTCTTTTTCCTCGTGATAGGGGTTCTAAGTCTATTTATGTCTTCTTGAAGTAGTTTTGGTAGTCTACGGGTGCCTAGGAATTGGCCCATTTTTGGATTAGGTCTTTAAATTTTGAATGCCTTGTTTTTGTTCTTTATGTATTCTAGATAGAATACTTTTGTCTGAGTGATTATTGGTTAAGATTTTTTCCCAGTTAGTGGGTTGTTTTTTCACTCTGTTGATGATTTCTTTTCTCAGTATCTATGAAGCATGTTGATGGTATTTTGATAGGGATCACATTAAATCTGTATAACAATTTTGAGAATATGACCATTTCACAATGTTGGTTCTCCTATCCAGGAGCAAGGAATATTTTTCCATTTTCGTAAGTTCTCTTTAATCTCTTTTTAAAAGAGTATTATAATTTTCATTACATAAATCTTTTCTTTTTTTGTTAGATTAATTTCTAAGCATTTGATTTTTTTGGATGCTATTGTGAAGAGTATTGTTTCCCCAGTTTCCTTCATAGTGAGTTTGTTATCTGTATAGAGAAATGCTATTGACTTTTGGGTGTTGACTTTGTATACTGTTATGCTACTGAATTTGTTTATTAATTCTAGGAGCTTTTTGATAAAGTATTTTGGGTCTTTCAAGTAGACCATCATGTCATCTTCAAGTAATGATAGTTTAACTTCTTCTTTACCTATGCATATTCCTTTCATTTCTCTCTGTTGTCTAATGGCTCTAGCTAATGAGTCTAGAACTATATTTAATAGGAGTGGTATAGAGCACATCCTTTTTTTTTTTTGTATATGAGTTGAGAGTAAAAGATTTCTGATTTTCTCCACTTAGAATTATGTTGACTGTTGGTTCATCATAGATGTCTTTTAGAGGCCATCTATTCCAATTTTCTGTAGAGCTTAGAACATGAACGAGTGTTGGATTTTTCAAAAGGCTTAATGTCTTTACTAAGATGATCATGTGATTTTTAGTTTTGGGTCTATTGATAGTATACTACATTTATAGATTTTTTTTTTTTTTTTTGTTGAACCATCCTTATATCTCTGTGATGAATCCCAGCTGCTTGTGGTATGTAATATTGTTGTGATTTGCTGTATTTTATTTGCTAGTATTTTATTGAGGGTTTTGTATCTATTTTCATGAGGGAGATTGGTCTGTCAAACTCTTTTTGTTGTTGAGTCTTTCTCTGGTTTTGGTATCAGTATAATATTTGCCTCCAGGAGTAATTTTGAGAGTATTGTTTCCTTTTCAATTTCATTGAAGAGTTTGAGGATTAAATTGAAGAGTTTGGGATTAAATTTTCTCTAAATTTCTTGTAGATTTCAACTGTCAATCCATCAGGACCTGGGCTTTTCTTTGTTGGTAAGTTTTTGATTATACTTTCAATTTTATTAGCTGATATTGGGTTACATAGAGTTTTTATATGTTCTTGATTTAGTTTTGGTAATCTATAACTGTAGGAATCTGTCCATTTCTATGTCTTCAGTATTGTGGGAGTAAAGATTTTCTTTTCTTTCTTTTTTTCTTTCTTTCGTTCTTTCTTTCTTTTCTTTTTTTTTCCTTTTTAAATTGTTTTTTTTTTTTTAAATTTAAGATTTTCAAAATAGTTATTGTTGATCTTTAGTATGCCTTTTTCTTTTTTTGAAACAGGGTCTCACCACACAGTTCAGGCTGACCTTGAGCTCACTCTTGAAGCCCAGGCTGGTCTCCAACTCATACCAAGCCTCCTGCTTCAGCCTTCTAAGTACTGGGATTATAGGCATGTGCCACCATGCCCAGCAATCTTTTGTATTTTGTATTTCTGTAGTAATTTTGCGATTTTCATTCCTTTTGGCTTCTATTTGAATTTTTTCTTTCCTCTTTTTGAGGAGGTTGGCTAGGGGTTCATCAATTTTATTTAATCTTTCAAAGAACCAGCCTTTTTATTTATTAATTCTTTGTATTGTTTGGTTGCATCTATTTTTCTTCTAATCTTTGTTGTTTCCTCCAATCTTTGGGCTGTAGGTTTGGCTTGCTCTTCTTTTACTAGAAGCTTGAGATCTAGCATTAGGGTATTTATTTGTTTTTATTTTGTTTTCCTAATGTATGTGTTTACCGGTATAAATTTCCCACTGAGAATTGCTTTCATTGCATTCCACAAGTTCAGGTAAGCTGTGTTTGAATTTTCATAGTATTGTAAATATTGCTTAATTTTTGGTTTAACTTCATCTGTAACCCATTGGTTTCTGAAGAAGGTGTTGTTTAATTTACATTTATTTATTTATTTATTTATTTATTTAGGTTTCTTTTATCTTTTATTTCCAGTTTCATTGCACTGTGATCAGATAATATGTATGGGATGATATCTATTTTCCTGTATTTCTTACTTAAGCATGATCTGTGGATCTTGAATAATTTTTAGCTTTGTAGGCTCAGTTCCAATATTTACTCCTGTTATTTTAAGTGGTTTTGATTTTTGCTTTGCTGCAAGAATTGCTTCAATTTATAACAGATTTATCTTGTAACGTTTTATATAATAATCCTTTCAACTAGTCTTCCCTCCTTTGTTTCTTCTGTTTGAGAGACAGAAATTAGCTATTAAGTCAGAGCCAAAGAAAGTACAAATATGTAAGTTTTTGCTTACTACACACACAAAAGCATAAAAAGACATAAAATTAAGTTACTAAATAACTAACTCAAGAAACTAAAAAAATTAAGCTTATAAGATGTCTGATGAGAATGCAGATTAAATATGTCAATAATCCATTACATATGTGATTTACAAGTAGCTTCTTTGCCAGAAGAAGCTGTTCATATGCCAATTATTTTTATGATACCTCCACTGCAAGGCTAAGGTTAACTCAGCCTCAGGACTTCTTTATGCCAGGTTCCAGGCATTTTTGAAGAGTTTGATCCAATATGAATTCTCGGGTTAGGAACTCTTGCTATTTTTCTCCCTGGGTGGGATAATGATTTGGCAGAGAAGTTCACTGACATTAAATTGTCCACTGAGTCAGGATTAATCCTATGCAACCAATTCAACGTCAACAGTAACAAGATAATCCATTTCAATGGTGGCCTACCAGAGCTGGTTGAGAAATACATACCATACGCCCTTGTTTTGTGTCTCCTGTTAGTAGTGGAAACAAAATATCAATATAAGTCTCTAATCCTGGGTAACTCAGTGTAGTTGTTGATACATTGTGTCAAGTTGGCTGGATGACTCAGTGGCCTGGTTCCCTGTTGGTGGGAGCCCTGCCCTAGGGTACAGTTGGTTCCTCCCTGGAGCGTTATCAGGGCCTGCCTAGGATATGATTGGCTCCTTCCTACAGCGGGATCAGGGGCCCATCCTGGGGTATGATTGGTTCTACCCTAGGGCATAATGGGCCCACCTCAGAATGACTGAGCACAAAGAGACTTTTTAAAGGGCTGAAGAAGGAGTCAAGACTTCACTTCGTCAGAGAAGCTTCTGTCTTCGCATTCGGCCTGGATTTCATCATCTGGCTTGCAGTGCAGAATCTTCAGCCTCCAGCTTCGATCTTTTGCCATCCGTCACAGACTCCAGCGTCCACTACAGACACCTCAGTCTTCCATTGCAGACCCATCATCTGATGGATAGAGACTTACACAGAGTGCTGCAGTGAAGTCCAGACCTTGGGACTGAATTCGTCAGTCTGGAGCATGCAAACACCCTCTGCATGCTTTCTCATCTGACTCTGTGGCTGACTATGGTAAGCCAGTCTTATAATTCCCTATAGATTATATATTTTGTGTTAATGTCCATTCCTTATATTGTATCTATTCTGTTCCTCTAAGTAAAACCCTGACGAATACACTCAGGTTGAGTCTGATGCCAGGTCATGGGTCTTGGATCTATGATCCCTAGTTTCTGCTTTCCAGTAGGGCTCACCCCAATCTTCTTGCAACTGTGAACTCTGTCCAGTGACTACTTTTCTGTCATTGACTCTGGGATTCTGGCAGTATGAAGATGCCAGGGGGCTGTTTCTAATTGAAGTTCACATTCTTAGCCCTTTCCCATAATGTGTTCTCAGCCTCTATCTATACTGTGCAGGGATGTCCAGGGGCACTTGTAATTTCTCTAAATTCACACCTGCTCTCTCCAGCTCCATAATTCAGACACCTGTCCTGGAGGAAACAAGACGCTAGAACTCACTGCTCCACTGTCTTGTCCTGTCTCCTCTGTGTTTCTTGTTAATGTTTGAGTCTCCCCAACATGATTCTTCCTCTACTCCGCCATATTGGATCTTCCAGATCAGTCTTTCTTGGTGGATCTTTCCTTAGCTTCAATGATATAACTCTTCCTCTAGTTAGCCATGTTGAATCTCCTATTCCAGACTTTTGTCTTGTCTAGGAGCAGGTCTGTTGCTTCACTAGAATTTGTGCTCTCCCATGTGGAGGAGCAACAATGCCGAACTAGCTCCAAGTTGGCAGTGGCTAAGCCAAGGTGTGTAATTCATAATTGTGGAGTTGGTTAGCGACCAGCCTGCATATCTGAGTATTCTCCTGGAGCTGTGGATCTGGAAATATTTGATATTATTTAAGATATAGATAAATATTAAAAATTTATAGCTAATGTGTTACCATAATCTCATCTGTGTATTTACCAAACACAATTGAGCTTTTATCAAGATCACCTTACTTTGTCTATGCATTTTCCTTCTTTGCAGGGAGGATTAAATGCTAAGATATGCTTTGTGTGTTGGTGCAAGGTTGTGCTCAGCAATTGCAGAGTTGACATGAAAGGCTGCAGACATTCTGAAGGGACTGCTGTGTTTCCAAGTGTGAGAATGGATGCTCTTCTTAAGAGAGGTTTGGGTGTCTCAGAAGCACATTTTAGCAAAGCAAGCTGATGCCTATAAGCCTCTCTTTTAACAAGAGCAGTAAAGAGGCACAGAGCCCAGTGTTTTCTTTCAAATGAAACATGCAGAGAGACATGGTCTTGCTAACAAAACAAACTAGGATGTTTTATGTGCTTCTAGGAGAGAGGAGGGAAAGAAAGACGTAGAAACTAGGAATCCTCACAATAAAAGCTGTAAGAGGATTAAATATCATGGCCTGAGGAAATGTTTCTAAACCACAGGATCTGAGAGCTACCAAGGCAACAGGAAGGGAAACTACTTGGAATCAGTTGGACAGAGATTTGGGGACAGATGCACAGCTGATGGAAGGATATCAGGTGTCCCTCTGCCCAGAATTCTGAAGATATTATCTGTGGGCAGCACAGGCTGCTGTTCCTTCTCTGATGGGTCAGCTGAATGCTGCCCATGGCTGGCTGTTGGAAGCCAATTCTCTAGGCCATTGTAATTCTCCTGAAAGCCAGAAATCCTTGCCCTTTCTTCATTGGCTTTAGAAAGATCAGGACCTCACCTCTGAGGCTCCGAAAGATACCTGGACCACCATAAAAATACATAAAATTCTACTTGTAGGCTTTTGGAGAAGTTTAGAAGTGTATTTTAGCACACGACAGGGAACAATCCAATTTTTTTCTGAAAAGGATATGGTCTGATTCACTGTAAGAGACAGTATTTTTCTAAAAATATGTGTTGTTACACTCAGGCCATATCACTGTGTGGCTTAAATAACTGGCCTTCAGTTTTGCACAGTTCTGGAGGCTGGAAGTCTAGACTTGCTGTGGTACTGATATTGGCTTCTCCTGATGTTTCTCTTCTTGGCTCCAGGATGGCTGACTGCTTGTTGTGTTCTTACAAGGTCTTTCCTCTGCATTTACACATCCATGTCCTAATCTTTCCAAGAGTGGTTGGCCCTATGGATTAGGACCTGATTTAACCTAGCTACCTCTTTAAAGTCTATCTCCAGTCACAGTAAGTCTAAAGTATTGAAGGTGAGGGCTTAAACATATGAATTTTGATGGGACGCAATTCAGCGCATAACAGGATACATAAAAAATATTTTAAGCTTTTTGGAGCTGTACATGTCTCTTTCAGTGTGAACGCTGCCCAGGCAGTCCATAAGTGAATGAATGTGGCTGGGTTCCAATGAGACTTTATTTATGGGTGCTGAGATTTGAATCTCATACACTTTTCACACATCATGAAATTTTCTCCTTTTAATTTTTTTCTGAACCATTTAAAAACTTAAAAACATTTTCTAGCTCAAAACCTGCTTGAAAATAGCCCCTGGGCTGTGGTTTATCGGTCTATGGAAGTAGAAGGGATTCTGCAGCCGCATCCGACCATCCGACTGGTGAATGCTGTAAGTGGCAGCCAGTCCTCGCAGCTCTGTCCTGACCTGAGGGGATTTATGTGGGATGCTTGTGTTCTGACAAGTGCTTTCACTGTGAGCTCAGCCTACTCTGGAGATGCATTTCTCTTTGTGGGATACCCTTGGACCTAATGAATAAAGTCATCCATCACTTTGAAAGTATTGACAAAGTCATCCCTGCCAGGTGTCAGGGACAGGAAATATATCACATGCTCCAATGGGTGCTGGCTTGAATGGCCACTACTAAGCTGCCTGTGTGAACACGGTGGAGTCTCAGTTATTGCTTTTAGTCTTAACATCTTCTTCCACTGGGGCTTGAAATACTTTCAGTGATACAGAGCAGTGTCAGGGTAGGAAATCAGTGGTTCTTATAGTCATTACACAAGGTCTTATTTCATTGACCAGCACAAGGTACAGTCCAGGCTGGGGCAGGGAGCTTAAACCTTCGATGAAGCCCCAAAACATTGCCCAGGGAAGGCCTGCATCTCCCCTCCGGATCCCCACTGTGGCATCTGTCCATGGAGTTATTGACAACATGTCCACTGCCACTGAAGAAGAGACTGTATTTCAAGGAGAGCCCTGAAATTGGCCATATCGTCATCAAAGCATGTCCACTCCCCGTGAATTCTTTGTAGTGATGGTTCTCTTCACTTAACCCAGGCTCTAGCTGGGAGGGATCCTGGCACGTACAGCAGGTCAAAGTTGAAGTGGAGGCTGGGTGTTTGGTTTGTCAGTTTATTCCCAGTTTCTGCCCAGTGGCACTTGTCCTGTACTGGTGAGCTGGACTATGGTAGGCACTCACTAGTCCTACCCGGGGGAGACCCCTTATCCTTCGCATCCTCTCTGAGCTACATATGAGGAACATCCCGAGTCAGTTCTGAAACTGACTTCAGTTAAGTATGTCATGCAGTAGTGGAGCTGAGAGAACCACGGTGGTGCATGAGGGGCCCTGCACCCCTTTTCCTGGCCCATTCCATCCACCACTGTGACACATGCATGGAAGTTTCAGAATTCCCCTGAAAGCAGCTGCTGGCCATTTGCTCTGAAAATGATTCAGTAGAAGTAGGCACAGGTGTAACTGCCGTGAGCTCTTGGGAGCACACCTGGGAGCCCTGGCTTCCGCTCCATCGCCCGTTCTTGTTTTCTTTATCGCTGGTCGGCTTCTTGGCACTCTGTCCTGCACCCACGAAGTGGCTCAGGGGTCATCCCCAGAGCTGAGCTGGAGGACTGGGCTTTTCCTTTCCTTGCCAAGGTGAGTTGATGCAAAGGACTGTTTATGGTTAAAAGTACCAAAGACAGCTCAGGATTCCTTTGCTTTGCTCTGCAACTACCAGCAAAAGGAAGCATAGTGTTTAAGTTGGAATTATAGTTTTTGATTCAGGGAAACTTTCCTACGTCTTCATGTGAAGTGATCACAAGATCACTGGGAGCTGAGATCTCTAATGAGACAATTTTTGAGGTCAAAAGCATAAATTCCCTACTTAGGGCTCTAGATTGGACTGTAAAAGGGTTAATCGTACTCCCCCAGGGCTGGTTCCTAGGGATACGTTTTAGCTATTGGAGCAAATCACTGTGTACCAGTATTTGTTGTAGGCAAATATAAGGTGTAATTGAATTAATGGTAAATGTTCAAATTAAAAAAAGAATTATAGTGAAATGCATGTTACCATTTTTCAGGAACCCCTGTAGTGAGCCTCAATCTCTCAGCAGGTGTAATGGAAAGAGAGAGAGAGAGAGAGAGAGAGAGAGAGAGAGAGAGAGAGAGAGAGAGAGAGAGAGAGAGAGAGAGAGAGAGAGAGAATTCTGTGAGACTAAACTCTGGGGGCTTTGGTGAGGTGACAGTCTCCCAGACTGACTCTAGCTTGTTCATTATTTAACCCTTATTCACGTTAAGGAATGCCAAAAATTTAAATTTGGACAAGAGAAAGAAAATTGGTTCTACTTGGATTCTGTTGCACTTGATGTCTTGCAGATAATTGGTCTATCATTTGCAAGTCACACATACACACACACACACACACACACACACACACACACACACACACACACACCATAAAAGACAAGAATGAAAGATTTGGAAAACTTTTAATGTGTATGTGATTGGCAGTGTTATAGTGGATAATATCACTCAAAAAGCAGAATGTTGGGCCTGGATGGAACTCTTCAATGACAATATTAAGACAGACCAAGAAGAAACAATTAGAGAACAGAAGAAAACAGGAATGTCAGGAAATCTGATTCAGTGAAAAATTTCGAGGCATGAAAGAGAAAATACAGCAGAAGAGTAGGAGCAGGAACAACTCAAAGCGTTCACTTGCAAGCGGTTTCATGGGAAAGGTGAAAATGGATTTGAGAGTGAAGCAGTGATTTGGAAATTTATGTGGAGAATGTAGTATGTTTAGTTGAGCATAGATGGTGAGGAAAAGGAGAGAGGTTAGGAAGGTGAGATAAGAGAGAAGACAGAAAAATTTTGTGGAGAGATGCTGAGAAGTGATGGAGGATAATACAATGAAAAAGAGGAGTGAGTGGGCTAAAGCGGTATGTAGACAAATTGGTTACTTTGGGAGGAGGGACCACGTTCATTCTATCAAAGGAGGAATTAAGAATAGACGAAGATGCAGGTGAATTTGTAGGGATGGCAGGAAACTGAGATAGCTCATGTTGATGATATTACTTCTTTTTTTTTTTTTTGTTAGAGTAGAAGTGGGCTTAAGAGGATTAGGAGAGTGTGGAGGAGGATGGGCTTTGAGACTGAGTCTCACTACGACCCAGGCAAAGTCACCAAGCTGTCCGGATGATCTTCAGGATAAACAATAGGTAGATTTTAGAATGTCCTGTAGCAGCACCAAGAAACTTGGGGGGTAATGCCAGGATTTTGGGAGGGACCTGGGAAAATCTAGAGCAAGGAAACAAGGCTGTTAGAGATTTGTAGGAATCGTTGGGGACATGGCTCAGTACCTGACTGACTGCCCTGAGAAAGTACAGCAGCCAGAGAAGGGTCAGATCTGGGGACTAAGCAAAGGAAGACAAAGCAAGTCAGAGCAGGCATACTGGGAGCGAGCAGGCAGCTAGTGGTCTGAATCTG